>OW796106.1:9934812-10161317 GCA_941860345.1 Chrysodeixis includens | reverse complement strand
ATTCTTTATTTAAGTAAATACTTACGTGAACATAGCTCTCATTATTTCTTGGAAGAACGGCGCTTGTGGCTGCTGTTGGGATTTACCGACGAGGCATAACGTTTTCAGCACACAGTGTTTACCGTTCACACCAAGACTGAAAAAGTAAACAGAAAATTTCTTAGAACACGCTGACACTTCGAAACAAAACACTGCGCAAATAGTTTTGGGAAGTCTTAGGTTTGGAATCGAAATGAACAATATTTTTTGCTCTACCAATCCAGAATCACAACTACTGCGAATAAAATACACATAAAAAGTACCAGGCCGTTTAAAAACCTAACCATAAAAAAGATATCACAAACAAAAATCGTTTCACACGAGGTATAAACCCAATGTGCGACATAATACCGACCTGTGTAGCATCGTCTCTATTTTCTGGTAGAGCGAGGCGCGACTGCTCCTGTGAAATTCGACGCTCCGTTGCGCTATGCGTCCGCTTTTCAAATATTCCCGTTTGTTTTCCGAGGCATGCATCTGTTTCCTGTCTATTTTAAATTTCTCTGAAGTTCCTTTTTTATCCGGCCAGTCCACGCTGCGTTTCGCGAAAGCGGGATTCACTATGGGTTTTCTGAAAGTTGTTCGCAGATAGTTAATTCCGCATAGTTTGTTGTCTGTCGAACATGGATTGTAATTTAGTTCAGAATTTTCTGGCTGCTCTTTTATTTTTTGTGTAATCTAGATAGACTGAATGTATTTTGAGAAAGATCTGATGTAGACACAACATTTGTTAAAGTACTTATATACTGTAGGTATGTGTACCTAAGAATAACCAACACACATTTTTCGTTGATTGCATTGATTGGTTCATAATTGCATCATGAGTACCTAAATACTACGAGTATGTAAGACACATACTTTAATTGTTTATCTAAACATAGTAGATCGGGGCAAAAGTTTTTTCGTATTGTAGTACGTATGAACTTGTAATAAAATCTTTTTGGCTATAGTATTTGTATCTGGCTGGTTTTGGTATAATTGAAAGTTAAAATTTTAAAGAACATAATTCCTAATTCTAATTTTATTAGAGAGAGAAAGATTTTATTACAAGTTCATATGATGCGAAAAGACTTTTTCCCTGGCCTATTATGTATATTATAAACGCAAAATTTGCTCTACAACATTGTCCAAAAACCTAAATATAAAATAAAATTACCTATGATACGGTTTCCTATCAATAATCCTGCCGTCTTCATCAGTATAGTATATGGTCTTGGTGTCCACTCTCCTGTGGAGCGGGTCGGCGTGATGTCTGAAGGGTGAGTAAGGGTCCTGGGGCAGCTCCCACGCCAACGCCGCCGTCGAGCCGTACAGGAAGATGTCGCCGATACGGAAGATCATGGCGTATGTGGTGCAGAATACTGGAACAGAAATTGTGAAAGGCAACAGAAATAAATATGTTGATAAAACTATAAAAATGATGAAAATCTGCTATGTAATATGACTGCTGGTATTCTAATGACCACTTTTTAATGTAGATAATTATATATTATAAATGTTCCACAACTTTCACACAACGCCATCTAGTCTCAAAAGGAAGCAAAGATGGTATTATGAGTAAAAGGTAAATGACAGACATATTACTACCTCTGTTATAGTAAGTAGTCAGGGCCGCTAACCACTAGACCAACAGGCCAGTCCTGATCACACTAAACATCAGCTGTGATATACTGGTTTACCAACAAGTCAATTATTTTTTTTATTACACTTCAAATAATTTCGCCCCTGTATTACGAAGGTTTTCACGTCGACCATTATTAAGGAGTCCTTTACTCCTTAAAATGCAATAAACATTTTGTGGATGACAAAAAGACTCTTACACGATGACGCCATAGGTGGTAATATTGCACGTTGGATATTAATTCTATCTGAATCGTATCTACAACTATTTCATGACGCTTAATTAATATGTCCAGTTTCTAACTTAAGGATTTTAAAGCTAAGCTTCTCAACAGAAGCAGACCAAAACAACAACTGGATGAATATGAGCAATAAATCCTCAAACTTGCATCTTCCGTATTACAAACAATATCTCAAGCAGATCTCCAGCAAACCAGGACACTGTCCAATTCACTAGTTGAAATATATCGTACCTACTTCCCACATACCGCTTAAAGCTCGTCATCATTTCAAATAGGATTTACTTTATAAATGATAGAGTACGGGAATCTAGTGTAACAACGTCCGCCGTGTTTTGAAGAGCGTATTACGTCACTGGTCCATTTGTTAGGGGCTCACAGCAATTGCTCGCTCGTAACGGCTGTTCGCCATCCAATATGCTGTTTAGATGTTTGTGCGGCTCTTTAGATTCCGACAGTCCGGTAGATTGATAGTGAATAAAAAATTTCGGATTTTGGTCGAAGTTCCTTTTAACAAGAATGTTGTGGTTTAGGATGGTTTGGTTTAGGGGTTTTCTTAAACAATTGCGAGACAATTAATTGACTTGAAGAACAATCAAAAAGGAAGAAATGAATATTAATATTCACGCGATGTTAGCCCTTATGAAATACATGCACTGATCACTAAACTGTTTTTAAATTCATTAAACGTTGATATTACACTTCTCAACTATAAATCAACAGTGTTTTCTTTTTATGTAATTACTGCAACACTTTAAACTAAACCTTGCTAGATTTTAAAGCCGTGTAACGCACATGTAATCTTTCGAACTAACTAACCCAATTTTTGTCAACTACTAATATCAAACTATAAAATACACTAAACATCACTCACCCAATTGTATAGAACTGCCTTCAGGAAACACGATAAACCTTTTACTTCTTGATAAAATCTCACTTCTTTCATCTCTAACTTCTACGTTTGTATCATTTGTTTCTTGAGCTTGGATTCCAGTAGCAAACAGCAATAACGCAAATGCACCAAAGACATTCATTTTTAAAACTAATCTTTAATATTCTTATTCCAAATCTATTTTTCTTTTTATTACTTCATTGCATTAATTGCATATTTCAATTTTTTCTTTGTCTTTTGTTTTTAGATTAACTCGATCTTCGTTTGTTTTAAATGTTTCTTCTTTTGTATATTCTATTGTGGCATCCACAATCAGTTCTAGGTTGGTAGTGTCAAGATTAGCTATGGATAAGATACCGTTGATCACGACTTACAAATATCGGGGTACCGTTAACCTTTGTGGTACAGCGTGTTTGAAATATGGTAGAGTCGTTTTTGTTGAGATTAGAAAAAAGGTAGAGATAGTTTTTGATTTAAGTGCAACCATTTTGTAAATAGTTTGAAGGTGATATCTGTGATTGTCGATCATCAATTATGTTGCCTAAAGTGTGTATCGTAACTTTCGTATGAAAACTATACATTTATTATTGTATGAGAGCAGCACTAACAGTTATAGAATTTACTATAATTCAAAGCGTTACACACTTTAAAAAAAAATCTAAAATGTAAACACTATTTTTGCATCACCTATAAAACAAAAGACGATAATTAAAAACTATTTTAACATTAACATTCAACTACAACATTATTACAATTAAATAATTATGATCTTTTTAGTTTTAACAATAGACCGTTGCCATTATCATATTTGAATATTTAATACCTGCAGTGCTTTGTGCCTAAATTATTAAACTCAATTATCATTGAATCAACTTATAATTACTAACCTAGAACGAAATTGGGTTCTATAATATATTTTAGCATACTAGTTGGCATAATTTCAAACATCCCATGTATACACAGCGCTCTATATTTAAAAATACAGGTCGGAAAAAATAGCTGTTTAAGAATAAAAAAATCAAATAAAACCTACTTTTGTGTAATAGCTTTCTTCATTTTGTGTCACGCTTCCAAAGTGAGTTGTTAGAGTTTAAAATATTACCGTTATTTTTATATTACGCAAACAGAAAGCCACTTTATGGCCATTCACAAAATTACCAAAAGAAGGAAAACTATTTCAACTTTATTGCAACAGTATAAGCTAAAAATAACTCTACTTTATTGAGGTAGGTAAGTATTTATACAAAGTTCTTAAGCATCATGAACAAAAACATACACAGACTCTTTAATTGTGACAATAATTAAGAACGTGAAATATTGATTTAAAGTTAGATATACCCATGTAGGCCTCACCAAATATATTAACCTAATTTCATTATCACATTTATACAATTTGATCATCATCATTGCTTTCTGTATTATGGACATCACGATATGAGAACTCACGAATTCTAACTACGAGTAAGTTAATACGTTTGCGGTTTAGTTTTTAAAGCAACACAGGTCTTAAACCAGCATTTTTCAGTTAAGTTTTAGTCTAAAGTTGCAATAATCCTATCGGACCCGTCTGTATACCGCGCCTATTATAGACCGCCGTTCTTCTGTAGACGCTTTAAAACCAATACAAATTATATTAATCGCGATTGTAAAAAAATAGACATTACCAGAATTCGTTCATGCAGCCAGAATCAGTAATTAACGTTTCAGAAGTGCCTACATAGGCATTTTGATTTTTAATTCGAAGGTCGCTTATTGATGTCTCAAGGACTTCCACATGTAATAGATTATTTACCAAAAAATGGGAACACTGTTGAACTATACTATTCAAATTATCCATGTAAGTGCACTGATAGGGCTGACACCTCCAACATTTGATTGCAAGTACCTAAGCATTAAAACCTCCTTTTACTCCATACAGAGAATCATTGAGAAGCATCATGAACAAGTTCTTACCGCTTGTATTACTATGCTACATATGTTTGGCTACGTTCATCTTTATCGACGTCAGCGGAGCTAATGAGACTGTTCTACATAGAAACAAGAGATATCTGGCATTTATGAACACCACAAGATTCTTCGTGAGTATTATTTTAGATACAATTATTTTCTTTTGTTTCAGTGTTAAGATCCTTTCTAGCACATTCTTAAAATCAGGTCAACCTAATAGCTTTAAAACTATCAGTCCATAAGTTTAGTATAGAACGTCTTCATCATCAGATCTAGTCCTTTTTGAAGTCGTTAAATAAACTTACAAACGCACTTGTCGCCTCTAAGAATTTTAGTAGTTCCCCTCGATTTCCCTGGTCTTCCATCATCAGACCTGACTTCCCTATCATGGGACCATTTTTGAATTATGTATGTTTATATAACAGATTAAATTTAAATAAACAAAATTTTGGAAGTAATATTAGAATTACAAAAATAATAGGCATTTTATTAATCATCCTTATGTTTTTAGTTGAAAGTAAATTTCAAAGTGAACTCGGTCCCTTGGAACCAGCTGTTCGCGCAGGCACTGGGGTTCCGTATGAACTGGAACGACCCCCCGGACTCGTACCGATATCCCAGGATCTATAGAAGAGATGTGTTTGATCATGTCGAGACACTGCTGGACAGGTAAATTATATATTCTGATGACTATTCTTTAAGATTGTCACTCGTGGCTCTTGAGAGAGGCTAGTGGAAAAAGAGTAGGGAGGCCTTCGCCCAGCAGTGGGACATCTCAGGCTAGTAAAAAAAGCCATAATATACACATGAATAACTCTTTTAATTGCATCAACTTTAAATTTGATAACACGCAAATTTTTATCCCCTGCTCTTATCCCAATTATTACTTGTTGTCGGCGCAGCCTGCCATTTTAGAAAATATTAAGTATAAATCATCATTTCAGAAACGGCCTGGTCGGCTTGCACTGCGTACGGCGCGCCATCTGCGAAATACAAAAGATACGGAACCCAAACGTCTTCCACAAGATTTTAAAAATGCTGTTTAGGTAACACACTTCAATACCTTTACTATGTGTTCTTAAAACAGGACGAATTGTATTATGGAAGCAAGACGGATGCACTATGCCATGTAGAACGGCGTCTCTCTTCCACTACTGCAGAAGTCTTACCTTAAAAATAGTGGTAGATCCTCTGTACTATGAGAATTCAATGCAAGACTGTTTCCATTGAAGAAACGAGATAGCGCACTACTCAATGTAGTACGGCATCTCTTTTCTACAACGGTACCTGTCCAGCTTACAGTGCTCGTAGTAAGGGGATCTTATACATGCAGACATGCTGATCTTAATAGGATTAATTTATATGTTAATAAGGGCGTGTTTTTGTTGGTAGTTTGGTTTAGAAAAGTTCTACACAGGTCATTCACCGAGACTTAGAATTCTTACTGACTTTCTGTTTTTGAGTAACTTGACAAATTTGAGTACAAATGAAGACCTTTTTTTAATGGGTACATAGAAAATATCTCAACTTACAGTTTGTACATGATTGTTATAGATACCAATCCTATAAACAATTAATAACATATTTTTTTTAGAAATGTACCCGCGAATAAAGTCACTCAAAAGTGATAAATCTGAAATATTTAGTAAAACTGTTCCTTTTTCTGGTCATAACATACTTTAAACGAAACAAATCAAATCAGTCATTGTCACATAATTAGCTCTCTGTAGGTCACCATTGCTGGCATGCTAATTAAACAAACGATAGCACAGGAGTTAGTTATTGCATAATAACAAAATGCCACAATTAATTCAACGAAATAATCCATATAGCACCTAATTAAGTATTCAAATTCCAGAAAAATATCCACAACAACGGATCGCTGGCACAAGTCGTCGCCCGAAGAATGCTATACGTCACTGTCTTCATGTCCCTTGTCACTGCTCGCTGTGTCACCTTACACCGACATTAGTTAACGTCAAAACATTCGTAATTTAATGGAGTGGTTTGAAAGTGAAGGGTTGTAGTAACACTGGCCAGTTGTGGCTGAAGTTGAAGTTGTTTTTTTACAAAATTAGAACGAAATTGTTTTTTTGTTTTTTTTTCTTGCCAAGTGACTTGGATTCGAGCTATAATGGTTTTGCGTGCATTTTTATGTGTGTTGATATACTTGTATTTATTAGTAATTAAATGATAATTGCACAAAAACTGCTTTTAATTTATTTATGCTCTTTGATAATAAAATTGTATTAGATGGTAATGAACTCACAGCTAAATAATTGTAACATTTCCTCTTAATTACTATATCTACGAAATTATTAATAATAATATTTTTTAACAGATAATTATTCTGTAAAAACCATGAGTCAAGGTCGCCATTTTCTAATATCCAGGTGTCAGATTTAAATTACTGTCGACAAAAGTGCAAAAAAAGTATTTTTTTAAATCTACTCTTTAATACACTTTAGCGTGACTCAAGCCTAACATTCTAACTGATTCGCGCTTTCTTTTATACCAACTGAAACAGTAGCGCCTCTTCAACCTAAATTCTTGAACTAGTTCAACTTGTCCAAACATAATAATTGTTGATAACCCACTCAACAAACACAACCTACTTACAGGCTGCTGCTGAAGAAATATTGTCGCTTTCATTACATATTCATCACTCCTAACTGTCTGTATTGGAAAAACTGTTTACGTCGAAAAAAATATCAAAAAACCTCTAATTTATCAGAAGTGTTCAAAAAATTTGGAATAAAAACTTTTTACAGCGCTCTGAAAGTAATATCAGTGTTATGTGTAAGCTTACTGAAGTGTAGTTTTTGTTTGCAACTTTTGTGAGACAAGGTTCCAACTGTTAACAATTGAAAATCGACTGTTCCCACGTGAGAATATCGGACGTACAGAGTGCACGACTAGTAGTAGGGATAAGTGGATCCCTTAAACAATTGTTTACAATTAAAGTGTTACTTCAAACTATGTAGACAAAGAAGCTTACAAGCAAAACATTTGACATCCTTGTAATTTTCAAAGAACTAGTGAATTTCATCAATAAATATTGTTTTAAAATGTATAAATATTTTCAAGTCTGTTTTCTGTGTTATATTTGCTTCTTAGCGTTTATTCTCAATGATTTCGGAAACGCAAATGAGCCAAGTCATCGGCATAAGAGATATCTCAGCTTCCGAAATGTATCGCATTTCTTCGTAAGTACTCTTTTTCAGTAAAAATCTTAGTTCAAAATGTAAATAGAGGCTAACTTTAATGCTTACTAGTTTCAATGGCTATAATATGGCAAAAAAAAAAATAGATTTTATCTTTTTTAACAACCAATCTCATGTCTAGGATAGTATTTGCCAGTTTTGAATTAAAGTGTCAACTTCACCAATTGCAACATAGGTATCAAATTATAAAAACGCTGTTATTTTATTTTGTCACTTGTGTTTTTCCTTTAATTATGTTCCTATTATTATATTTTTCAGCTTCGTTTCAACTTCAAAGCCAACATGGTGCCCTGGAACCAGATCTTCGCTCAAGCTCTCGGTTTCCGTATAAACTGGGACGACCCGCCAGACAACTTCCATCCGTACAAGAATCATTTCATACATAGAAGGACCATTTACAATAATATTGAGACAGTTTTAGACAAGTAAGTGATTGTGCATAGGTTCTTTGGACAAAGTGACATTTCTGCAAACGTTTGACGCTGATCAAATCTCAAAGGACGAATTAAGTAACAATTTATTGACATTAAAAAAAGCAGAACGTCATAGGTTATTTCCATTTACTTTTTAGAACTAATGAAGTTTGATTAAAACGGGATTCAACGGAAAAAAGATTTTTTGTTTTTTTATTTTGAGTTTAGCATGGTTTACGCTTGTAGAAATGTCACCATATTAAATTTTATGTCTAATACCCCTAAATTTATAACAACGTTTTTGGACCTTACAAGAATCATCGTTCCTTTGCCCTTATCCCAATTATTATTTGGGGCCGGCGCAGCCAGTCTTCTTTTTCCACACGTTCCTATCTGACGTCATTTCGCAAGTCACACTCTTTGCAGCCATATCATTTTTCATACAATCCATCCATTGTTTCTTTGGTCGTCCTCTTCCCCCATATCCATACACATTCATGTCCAGCCCCTTCCTTACCACGTGATCCTCGTGGCCTTACAAGAATGTGTGTCAAAAAAGTTTTTCGCAGTTAAGCCTTCATTGTGGTATGAAGTACAATAAATATCTATTTACTTTCGTGTTTACCGCACCCCAAAGATTAGTGCTAACTAATACAAATAGCGTTAACCAATAGATAACTTTCTTTTATACGGGAACACACATTTTTTCTTGTGTTATACTTTAACTTTTGTTTGTGATATATATGTACTTAGAAAAAGTTTTGTTGTACTAGGCAAGAGAAATAGTCGTAGAGAAGACAGGAATTAAGACATTTTAGTATCACAAATAAAATTTAATAAATAAATATACCAAAAAAATCACACAACGCCATCTAGTCTCAAGATACGCATACTAAGTAGCTTGTGCTATGAGTACTAGGCAACCGATAAACATACTAATATATTTCTAAATACATACATATCATAGATAAACTACACCTAGACACAGAACAAATGATCGTGCTTATCACACAAACATTTGTCCTGGGTGGGGATTGAACCCACGACCTCCGTTATAGCAGTCAGGGTCACTAACCACTAGGCCAACAAATATAATATCTACATATATCTTACATACAAGACATACATACATCTTGTTTTTGTTTTTATTTTGTATCCCATGTGGTAATTTTAAAAGCAAGTAACTCTACATTGACATATTTCCCGAATATTCATAAAACCTTTAGCACACACGAAAACCTTCAAACAAGCAATAAAAATAAACGCCTACGTTAATTACCACCCACAATATTCACAAAAAACTAATTGATTGCCCTAGGAACGGCGTCAATGGCTTCCACTGCGTCCGACGAGCCATTTGCGAAATGGAAACGATCCCTGATCCTCGAAAAATATACCACAAACTTTTAAAAATGGTGTTCAGGTAATATGAAATGACATTTTTTAATGAAATTATGTTCTTAGCTGACGTCCGTTGAAACGAAATTAAATTACGAGCAATTTTTACGCCAAAATGGATACTCGGTTCAAAAATTACAGCCAACTGAGTCTGGCTGGTAATTGTGGAAGTTTCCAGAGAATTATTTCTGAGAAAGATTTTTAATCATAAGTTATTGTTATTAAGAACATAGATCGACCTTATCGTAAAGTTAATTAATAGAAATTCGAGAAATTTCTCTTTATTACGTTATGATTTCGTTTAATTTACTTTCTATATAAAACTAACAAGTACTACGTACTTTTCTAATAGATTTTCCTTAATTTTCAGGCAACAATCAGAAGCGACTGGCAAATGGCATAACAAGACATCGGAGGATTGTGAACAGTCCACATCATTATGTCCTTTTTCTCCTCTTCAAGTGTCACTGTTCACTGATATTTAAATTCTCATTTCGAGGGACCTTACCTGGACTGAAGATAAGTTTTGTCATACAACGTGACAACGTCGCCTGCCTATTGGGAACCCTTCCAGTTGACATTATATTGATGTCATGTTCTAAGTTTTTGTTTTAAATATATTTATAGTTAGGTTGTTAAACAGTATTAATAGAATTATTTAAAAAAAAAACATTATTTACTTAAATGGTGCCTTAAATATCCATGGGCAAATGTCGCTGTTTTTATGTCATTTATGTAACTATTCAACAAAACAGTAAAATTGTAAAAAAAGAAATGAAATAACTTTTATACCTACCTACTTATATTGTAAATAAATATTGTTATGCGTCCTGTTGCCGAGTTTAATTTTAATGTATCAGCTTATTATGTTCTTATATAAAATCTATGACCCTTCAGAGCATAATAGTCAGATTTTGTGTACTAAAAAGTAATTTTGTTGTTTTATTTATCCCTTGACGCTCGTAAATTGTGACGCACGCATTATTATCCACGAGTACTAACGAAAAGGTTACATATCCGCTTAAAACCCTTGGATAAAATAAAGACCTAAATCTATTAAATAGCCAATTTATTTTTAAACTAGACAAAGAAAAAGCTTATGCAAAAATGACCTTTTCATTGATTTACTGAAAAATGCATAAAAGACTCCTCAATTCACAGATAAGAATTTTAAGTAAATAATTTATATTTTTTCGAGGCAATTCAACGATTCTAGGCATTTTACTTGACTTCCAAAATAATGCCATTTTATGTAACAACTCAAAAACCTTACAAAATTTATAAAAATGTCCAATCAACCCAACTGCATTCATATTCGAATATTCCAGAAAATCCAATACGGAATACCTTAACAACGGCAGAATTAGATGAAGTCTTCAAACGGACCTAATGACGTCACAGCATAATACTCACGCCACTAACTAGCTGAGTCCGGATGTCTAGCCCTGAGAATGTACTACAGCAAGCAGTTTTTAATGAAATTATTCGCTGGATTCCACTTTACTGGAGATTTTCATGTTAAATATTCCAGCAGGATTTTTAATGTGACGGATTACTTGTATTACGTACTTTTTTATACCTTCTTAGAATATTTTTCAAATCACATTTGTTTTCTTCTTTCTTCTTAGATTTCGATTTAAATTGCGATGCATTTGTTTATTCTAAAATTGTTTCTCTTTTAGTGCAAATATAAAACTGTTACCTACCTACTTCTTATAATACGCTCTTAGGTTAGTATTTTTGCCAGTCTTATCAGAAATGAGTTCTCTTTGTTGATTTGGTATTTTCTATTTTGTAAGTACACTATTCATCATCACAAAGCCTATTAACTATACATCAGTAATTTTGTTTACCCCACTAAATCATTACATTATTCAAATGAGGTTCTCTATCCTGCTCGCACATTACATTACACACATCCATTCTGTTCCAGCGTCTCAGTCTTTAACGAGCTCCGAACTAATGAAAGCTCAGTGCATGGTAAGCACAAAATAAATCCAGTTAGTTGCCATTAAACCACTCAATAAATTGTCGAAGCGTCTAAATGGGCCGCCATCCAACTGATTGCCGATCAGGGCCTATGGGCGACTACTATTTTTACTCGAATAGAACACTTTTACATCAATTTCTTACTTAAGAAGCAAGTAGTAAAATTTATAGGAGTTCACTTTACATCAAAAATTACTGGTTTTCGAAGTGTGATAATCATGATTTTGGTATCCAATTTGGTATTATAACTTCAGAATCAGATTAAATAATGATGACACTGATAATGACGACTATGGTTACCTTAATAATAAATTGTACAGTAAATAGTAAATTCTTAACATGAAGACAGAAAACCTTATTTTTGACAAAACAATATCATCTAAACAAAACAAAATCCTCAAAGAAAGAAATATTCAAACAAACAGTAAGCTTAAACGCAGTAGAGATCCGAAAGTTGACAGAATACTAAGTCAATGTAAATATTGTAAGGGAAAGATAGCTTGCACGTGACCAGTCCGTATATGAGATTTACTTAATTTGTCGCGAAGAACGTGGTCGGGGCAAACAGAGGGCTTTGCTGGAGACACTTTATAACCAGAGTCCCGACTCCACGAGATTACTCCGTTTCTTTTGAGGTACATTTTTAGACTTTTAGTCGGGATTCAACGGATATATTGCTAGTTTTAAGACTGTAATTTGTTGGATTTTAGACGGGTTTTTAGTTAGAGATTTTTAAGTTGAATTGTGTTTTTTGTTACGATGAAATTAAGCCATTTGTTATTAGAAATTTAAGTGAAGAATTTTGTACTACTAATATAAATTTGTTCGTACATGTTCCATCAATATTAGCTATATTACTCATGACAGGTGAGACACCAAAACAAAAGGATAACAATTGCTGTTGTTAAAATCGACTTGGACAGATATCTAGACAGAGAGTTAAAGTAACGTTTGAGGAGAATTTCAAATCTCGAGCAAAAGCACGAAATCTTTTATTTCTTTAATTTTGCAGAGGTAAAATTCTTTCTTAACCCAACCTACAGTAAAAAGGGTAAAAATAAATATTGTTCAAACACAGCGAAAAAGGGGTCTCATCATGTTTTGACTGAAAAAAAAGACAATCTAAGACAGCAATCCGACCCTTCACAGTTTCCTGATACTTTGATAAAAGAAAGTTATTTTTAACATTCGCATGAGTATTTTCCTTCCCTTTTTGCGAGCACAAAATAATTCAAGCAACAGGTCTGCCAGTCACAAGATTAATTCAGTGAACTGAGTGATTTTCTACTCACTCTGAAGTCAAATCGTATTGACGATCAGAAGTAATAAATTATTTTTTGGCTGTAAAATAAATTAATCAGGTTTGTAGGACATTTGTCGTCGACTTTTCAGCCAAAAAACAGTACTATTAGCATCAAGTATTGGTATTTATGCTTCACTGGCGCGTTCAGTTAATAAAAAGCTGCCTTCAAAACTATTCTAACTTGGTAAATATATAAGTATGACAAAAAGAGACGCAGTATAAGATGTCGCTTAATATTATACATTTATAAATAGTTATAGAAGTTTATGACAATACTATTTGAATAAAAAACTAAACATGATATTTTAAGACTCGAATATTTGTCGCAGCTTAAGCTTTCACCAAGGGTATACAAAATGTATATTCGTAAATATATAATCAACATAATCATCAATCAAAATGGAGAAAAATACAACAAATCCAATTAAATCATCAGCCAAATCTGGTAACTCATTCATCTCTTAGTATGCTGAACATTTCCATAAGTCCCTGTCCTTCTGGGCAGCTGGGGTATATAGACGCACAGTTGAACATCTGCCGGCCAGCCGTCGCAGCGTCGTAGTACGATGCCATCAGATCTTCCAATTCCTGGTCCTTATCGTCAAAGGGAGTCTTCCCGTAGTCTGGCCTGAAATTGATATAAAAGTATAACAAAGCATGGTAAGTATATTCCTTTGTAATTTTTGTTTTATATGATAACTGTTACTAGGTTTTGTGCTTGCTTAACCTAATATCCAGTTATAAAACATCTATCACGAGATGGAAAAGGATGAGTTTAAAATGTTTGGTTTTGTGCTGAAATATAATTTGTTTTGTATTAGTAAATTGGTAAGAACTAAGAGTATCCAAATTTCTTCATATAAGGTAATCAGGTAGAAGAAAAAATGTAAACCTTACTAAACTTTTAATTTAGTTAGTAGTTCCCTATCGATGTCTACATAATGTCTACTTTTTCGTATTAACAATATACTTACGTCAACAGTATATGCAGTATTTCTCCAACTAAACCTTCTTCTTCAACTGGATACTGCGCAGCTTCACAAATAGCTCTATTCACACATTCTTCGCCATTGAAGCCTTTTCTGAAAAAGTAATAATCATGACAATTAGAATATATCACGTAACTTTACAATTTTACTATATTCGAATATTATTGGAAATTGGATTTATGATTAGACTTTTTTTTCAAATAATTATCCTACTACTAACAAACACATTTAACACACCATAAATTAAAATACTTGATGCACAAATCTATCGTCACCATTCACAGTTCATATCTTCCCTCTACTTATAACAATCAAAAATTTTAAACTCTTGGAAGGATTTACCGTCCAGGACAGAATTTTCTCATAACTCAAACACTTAGTAAACTGTTAAGGATGACCAAATCAGGCAGCTGTCTAATTTTGTAATTTAATACGGGAATTTCAGTTTGGTTCCTATAAACTAAATACCTACGCAGTCAACATATCAGCTACGGCCGTATAGAACGTGAGCCTCTCATCCTTCCTAGCCTCTAACTCAGCATCCCTCTGCTCTCGCGACACCGTCTTGATGAAGTAGTACTGGGACAGCTGCGAGATGTTCTGGAACTGCACGTACTGGTACTGGAAGTTCGCTGCGAAGGCCAGGCTGATGTAGTCCTCGGCTTTTATTGGTGTTGAGAAGCCTATGAGGAGCTGGAAATAGGGAGATGTTTTATGAGAGAGGATTTTTTAGTGGTTACCCGACAAAGAAATAATTTTCTATTGAATATCGAAAGGAGTGCAAAAATCTTTTGCCAGCCCTATATCCCTGATGAGAAATAACAGGAAGGCATCATCATCATCGCATAATATTAGATTATAATACCAGCCTATAAACGTTGGACTGCGAGCACAAGCTTTTTCACATAGGGAAGATTTAGCATTCTACCACGTTTACTCATTGCGAGTTGACTAAATTTGATAAATTGTAGTAAAATTTTAACTGGTGTGTAAAATTTTTGAGCGCTGACCGCTGTCACTTTGTGAAAGTACATGAATACTGATTAATATTTTACTTTATTACAGAAAAATATCTTG
Source organism: Chrysodeixis includens (assembly GCA_941860345.1). Lineage (NCBI taxonomy): Eukaryota > Metazoa > Arthropoda > Insecta > Lepidoptera > Noctuidae > Chrysodeixis > Chrysodeixis includens. The sequence continues at coordinate 10,146,187 of OW796106.1, read as the reverse complement.
CTTTAGAGTATTTTTTACGTTTGTATGCGTTCATGGTTTTCATTTTTTAACGCATTTTTATCTTAAGAGATTTTTTATTACAAGATCAAGTTAAAATTTCAAAACAGATACTAATAACTTGTGTCACTCTAGAAGACGTGACAAACGTACATCTAGTAATTAGTAATTTTTGACATTTACCTTGTAAGTGGCGCCGTAGGGGTAAACCAACGGTAAGCTGTTGATTTGTCTCTTTACCATCGCTTTGTGTTCTTCTTCATCATTGCTGTTCACACTTACAATTATCAGCAAAACTCCGAAAATCAAAGTGACTTTTAGTCGACTGGAATTGAAATGAACATAATAATATCTTATCTCAAAATGTTTTTCATTTTAAAATGCAATTCAAAAAATTAAAATCCACTTTTTCAATGCCGCCGGATTTAACTAGTTATAACTGATAACTAGTTTCTTGCTTATTACTAGCTTGCTTATTTTATTACTAGTAAGTTAGTAGAAAATAGGTATTTGTTGGTAAATTAAATGTTTTTGTTGGTAAATTTAATGTTTTTTAAATGTTTTAAACACTCTATTTTCATAGTTCGAGAAAAAAATATTATTTTTGTTTAAATGGCATATATCTCACAGTCAACATTTGTGATCTGTCATTATGCAAATTCGTTATAAAAAAAAACAGTTCTTGCAATGAGAGTTTATAACAAGACTCTTATGTTTAAGCATGGTAAAACCGCTCTATAATTGAATATCTTACAAGTAAACTATTCTTCCAAAATCAAGCATCATGGGTATACCAAACAATAATTTAAACGCACAAAATTAGGATACATTGCTCTCTTACCTCATTATTCCAAATTGTATCATATTTGCAAATATCAAGGAACTGATGGGGATCACATTTTCCTACGTGTCTCACAGCGACGCGTTTATACGTCAATGCAGCCGGCTCGTCTAAACCAAAATTATAAGGCTGTGTTCATAGAGAGCACTAAGAACTTTAGAAAACTATAGAGTATATATCAATACTTATATCTGGAAAAACTTACTTTCGAAATCTAGGTGTAGATAATACATGAATTCATTAATGACAAGTTAAATCGCTTATCTAAACATTGTCAGTATTGACAGCCAGGATGACTTTAAAGATCTTTTAACTACTATTTCTAGTCAAAGATTGTGAGCTAAATGAAAGGTTTTTTAAACATAGCCAAATCCGATCAATAATATTTTTGTTCTACGACTTTCACACAACACCATCTAGTCTCAAACTAACCAGAGAATGTATTATGAGTACTAGACAACTTTTATATTTTATAAATACATACATCATCATCATCATTCCCCTGCCCTTATCCCAATTTTTAGTTGGGGTCGGCGCAACACGTCTTTTAGACATGTTGCTTAAAGTTTTGGCTATGGTTTTATAGTCGGCCGCCTGCCTGACACTAACCCTCTTTGGGAATGCGATTGTTGGTTGTTTACCCGCCACCATTCGGGTGACCCAAGGTGCTTGGTACAGTGCACTGGGTCTTAAGGTCCATTAGTCGCCTTTTACGACACCCAGTGGAGGACATGGGGTGGTGCTATTCTTTACATCCGGACACCACACGGACGGAAATACATACATATTATATTATAAAATAAATAACACCCGGACACAAAACAAATGATCGTGTTCATCACAAATATTTGTCCTGGGTGGGGATCGAACCCACGACCTCTGATATAGCGGTCACTTACCACTAGACCAACAGGCCAGTCAATATTCGCAAACACAACCACACGACACCAAAAAACACACCTACCTTGATTCTTCTTACCACTGTAACCACAGCCTAACCTCTCTTAAATCTCGCTGTCACATGACACCCCGGCATCGCACTAATACGTTTACACAACAACAATAGTCACGCGACCGGACCTACAAATTGACGTATTAAGTGTTCAACTGTTTCTTACGTTTGCCGTCTATTAAGCTTAAGAGGAAGTTTATAAGTAAATAGATCTTAATTTACAATTGTATTATAATTATTAGTTCATGTCCAGTTCCCTTCGTTATTTTTTAAATGTTTTTTACTTCTTTCGCGATAAAGTTCAATGAACTCGGACATGTTTTGATCTACCATGACTTGCGATAATTTCGAATTTGGTGCACTTCAGAATCGATATAATTTTACAAATCCACTTAAAATATAACAAATCTTTTCATTTAGTATTAGTCTATGTCTAGATTCTAAACGTTCCTTCTGCTAATCCGCCATCACAGATTTAGTTTTTCCCATACAAATTTCGCAAACTATCAGGTACTTGCGACCAGTCATTAAAAACGGTAACTGCTACTGAAATCGGTCTGACGCTTAAACTTCAACATTCCACATCACTTAAAGGCAGTCCGTTGCTTAAACACCATGTTTTCCTACGAAAATCTGTTGACACTCACTACTGTGATAAACCTGTTTTACTTAGCAATGAGTATGAAAGAGATGGATATACCCAGTGATGTGCTGAGTAGGAGCAGGAGGCAGCTACTGCTGTGGCCGAACAGCACGCTTCTTCAGGTACGTTAAGCTTTTTAATCTAAGAAGTCAGGTTTTTTTTTCTGGGACTTGATTTAACCTACCAGTAGTTACTACTTAATTAAGGCAATTTCTTTTTATTTTTTTGTTGTCGATTTTTTTAGCTTTCCTAAGTCTCTTATTAAGAAACCTAATTCTGTTTTCTTCTTTTTCTTATTCATTCTTGGTCTTTATTGTATTTTTCCTTATCCCGCGTTGAATTAAAGAATACGTAATTTCCTTTGTCGGAAAGCATAGACTAGAAACAAACTATTAGAAAGATTTCCTACTAGCTTTCCTCCAAAATGATAGTAAGCCACAATTCAGTCCCATCGAAGATAAATTATGAAACAGACTGGAGATTCCAGGCATAAAACAAAAGAGAAAATCGATTTACATTCTAATGCGTTGCCATAGCAACGAAGACACGTGTACAATATTATAAAGTAAGCCCGTGTATCTTCCGCTAACACAATCTATAGATGCCGATACCCAATTACCATTCATTGGAAAATTGCCGGCGATCAGACCGGAGATAACGCAGGCTGTTGCTTCGAATTATATTATTATGCTCCTCTCTTGTTTAATTGATTTCGATGTTTTGGTAAACCGTTGTTAAGCTAGAATTTCGAACGGCAGTATGGAGTCTGTACGGTTTAAATGCCTCACCCTGACCAGCCACAAGTGTGGCCTTTCCCTGATTCCTTTTCTGACCACAAAAATGTTGTCAGAAAAGGAATTAAAAAAAGATCTCATCATCATATTTAATCACTTTAAGACTTCTATATTTTACATCTTGATGATTTCCACGACTTTTCGATGCTGTCTCAGTTATATTAACTGCGATTTCGATGCTTTCGGTATTAACGTTTTAGTTGTACCCCAAATTAATCTTAGTGCGTTACTTCATTTATACCAAAAGTATTAAAAGGCCTAGCTTAACACCGAACTCTAAACCATTTTTTACACAAACATTACAGTTCAACGCCGGAGTCGGTGTACCAAGCGGTGCCAAGAACATCAACATCAACTGGGCATTCCAGGCGAACTTCCAACTACCTTGGAATAGCAGCCAGATACCTGTGGACATTTTACATGCCAACACCGGCTATGTCGGCACTGCGAGGAAAAAAAGAAGCTTAGATACAGCTGATAAGAGTGGAGACTACCATGATGACGCGAAGCTTTATCACTTTTATATTCACGTTGAGGATATTTTAGATGGGTAAGTATTTTATGTAACCGATAGTTTGTACTACTTACTATGAGCTCTTAAAACCTTAGATGTAAATGCTGATCGAGTTGCCAAATGTACGGGAATGACATTTTTGACCAACCACGGGACTAAGACTTGTCCTTTCCCTACATTTAAACACCTCTATCAGTGCTAACGCTGGGTCAAATAATGTCTAATATAATATATCCAATTGTTGCCGTTGTGGAAGTGAGACACCGATACGCAGTAAAATGCACCGTCTCCCTCCCACAATGCCAGTTCCACATACTCAAACACGACACCGTTACTTTTACATACTGACCACAACACCTACTTATTAAAAACCTAGTAAACCAAACTAACTCAGAAACATAACCTTTATGGTCCATACAGTGCAAGTTGCTTAAGCCATTAAAAAGACGCACGCTCTAACAACCATCATATTTCCAGTGCACCTGAGGAAAATGTCTCTGAGCTAATTGCGCCATCTTAACTAGTTCATTATTCACCGGCGATACTGGCATGTTCTGTATCATGTTTAGGTACGATAGAGAGTAAGATGTTATTTAATTACTAGAATAGTTTTAGATTATGAAAGTAGTATGGTTTATTGGACTTTGTTAGCATCTGGAATTCTGATATTTTTTTAAGATTACATACCCTAGGTGTGCAATGAGACTAACCCATGGTTTTTCAATCGCTAATAAACAAAATTTGGTTGTAAATTTTACGGTTAGGCAATCAGTCGTGATAGTAGACTTCACAGCAGATCCAAAATCAACGTCAAATTTACGTTAGCACGATGATGAGCCTTCCAAAAACCAGGAATAAGACTCCGCTGACTGCCCGTCTGTCACCTGATCAGGTGTTTAACAGATAATGGTATGAAACCCTATGTATGCAAGTCCGATTTGCACTTGATCGTTGTTTTTAATCTGATGGCTTAATAAATATTTGATAAATTATATTGTATGTTCAAAAACAAATATTTTTAAAGACATCCAATTCGCCCAACCCAAACACAAATGTACCTCATAAAAATTCTGAATCTAATCAAGATTCATTTGAATAACTTATTTCTTTCTTCATTGGTTGAACATTTGTACACGCGTCTAAAACCTGCTTACAAATATCTAAGTGAGTGTGAATCCTAATTGAATTTGTCGCTCGCTAATCGGGCTAGTTAAGCGCGGTCCAATTTGTTAGAGAAGTTATCACTTGCTCGTGTTACTGTACTCGGGGCTGTGCTAACGAATAGTGACGTCATTAGGTCACGATTGCAGATTGTTATGCGTTAGAACTTTATCTTCATCCTTAAGCTTAAGCTTCCCTGAATTTAAACGACCAGTCCGCTTACTGTTTGCTCTTAAAGTACGATTTAATTCTTAGTGCAAGTGAGACGCTGCTATGTAATGTAACGCGTCTTCTCACTTCCTCATTGACAGCAGTCTTTCACTAAGAGTTCGTGGTATAAGTGCAGCTATAGTTTGACGATGTCTTAATAAGTTCTGAAATTATACCATTTAATTGGATCATGACTTTGTCTGCTACTTAGCATTAGATCAAGCCGCTGTTTAGGGTGACCTGTCACTTGACTAAAGGACTTCAGTCCCCGTTATGACTTAGGCGTAGGTGGTAAACCCCTGAAAAATGTATCGAGAAAAAAAACAATAAAAAAGAACACTGTCAAAAATAATATAATGATCCAAATTGTACTGTTAATCCAATTTCTTCACAGTTCGTGCCAGATAAATCATTTAGTGAAATTATCACTTCTCCGGAATTTACTTTGCTAACACTGACGTCATTATTTTTTGACAAAACACTTACCTAACAGGGTAGGCAGAGAGTACCGTTTTTGCTTAACTGTTTATTTATATTTTATAATATCGAAATCAGAGCAAAAAAAGTAGTATAAGTTAATTGATAAAAAATTCAGTTTCCAAGCTGTCGTTAGTTTTCTTTTAATTTTGAGATTATGACAGTTTCAGATTGAGCATTTTGCAGCCTCAATCTAATTCGTTACCAATTATAAGTCTTCTAGTCTAACTTCTTCACCCGTGCAATTTTTTCGTCCTTCTCATTTTGAAGCTCATTTTCTTTTACCAGTTACATCAACAGAACCAAAAACTCCGGATCTGTCTCGACTTCCTCCAGCGATCGATACTCTCACATACATGTACATAGCCTTTCTCGCCTTGCTAATCAATTTGATTTGTTACGCGAGTTTCGTTCGCTGTCGACACAATGCTGCTGATGTCACTAATGAATATTGACGTCACGTATCCAAAATGTTTTTTTTTACTTTATTACTCTTCTATAGATGTTTTTTGAGCTGCAATACATACAACTGTTAAGTCTTGTAGTCCATAATTCGTTTTGATAAGTAAATTTAATACTACTTACGGGTCGTTTTGCTATCCAGCAAATTCTTTGGCCCTTTGGTTCGGCATTTCATGTCTCTTTAACGCTGAAACAGATTTTTTAAACAGGTATAATAAAACTTAACCACAGCCTAACATATCACAGCGTAGGCTCAAGAAGACCTAGACAATTTTATGTAGTTTAGAATAAATAAAAAACGAATATAACATGAGAATCACATTCCTTTTCGGCAAGTGACGTGACTTTGGCTTGCCACTTCATTACATTTGATTGTACCAAAACGCCAATAAATTTCAAAAACAAACTAAATTAAAGTCGCAGCAAATGAAGAAATGCAGCCGTCACATTTTGTTTGTCTGTTTGTTTATTCAGCGAGCCGATCGGCAGCGCGCAAGATATCAAAATCATGATTTATTTCACTCCGACACTTCGTTACTTTCGGAAGCAATTTTCACATAAATTGGTTTCGTCAATAGCAATTTTGTGAATGTCAAAATTTGTTATTTATTACTGTTTACTGGTGCGCAGTTATTTTAATAACCATCGGTTTATATTTAACTGTGCCGTTAACAATAGGCCTGTTGAAATTTATTCCTCTGAAGATTGGTTGAACCACAATTAAGTATCTACCTAAACTTCTAAAGAAACGAAAATGCATTTAGCAATAACTAAATGGTCATAGTAAGCCTAATGCTACAAAGAGCACTAATTACCTACTATATCTTATTAGGAAACTGTTTTTTACATAAATAGGTAAAAATAATTTAGCAGACATAATTATATTACTCACACGCCCCATTTAAAACTAACAACGACAAATGGATTTAACCATTTTGTCCGACTCTATAACTTTAAACCGCAATATTTAATTTAAAACAAAAAATCCGGACCTATTTGTTTTTCAACCTGTGTGTTATGGAGGATAAACTGAACTAAACGTAAGGATTGCCTTTTTTCAGATTTGGTCACAACGGCAGAGCGTGCGTACTTCAGACGCTATGCCAACTGGGAGCTGAACCCTTGCACTCCGATGACCAAGAAGATGTGCTTCATGAACTAGCCTCGTTTATTCTGAAGTAGGTATTAATAATTAAATAAATTAAACCATTGAATTTACTAAATCTGGTAAAATTCGAACGAATATTTATACTAGATACAGTACTGTACCTAGATGGGCGAAGGAGTTTCTTTTCCAAATAAGATACATAATATATCTTCCAGAAATATACAAGTTGTAACAAAATTTGGGTTGCGGTTTAAAAAGCTTTATACAATTTACTAATTTAAAAATCAGTCGAAAAAAATTGACATATTACTTACTCGAGCAAATACTCTTCAGGACAATACAAAATAATCATACAAAACGAGTCCAAACATTAACTAGTTTAACAGGAAACTTTGCGTACTCAACATGTAATTCAAACAATTTCCTGTGCTGACCCTAGTAGTGTGATCTTGACAAGTTCGAACTAGTTCAGGCCATTAGTAGTTTGAACTTGACAATTAGATAAGTACACATACGATCCAGCACTTCGACCCTTTGAATCAACTCCGGCCTTTCGAGAGTTCGTGATTCCTGTTTTGTTAACGCATTTAATGAACTAGGACGAACTATTTAGTTTGGTAGAAAGTATCTTGTAGGAATTACGTTATGTAGTTCCTAAGAAGTTAAAGATATTGAAGAAGGTGATTAAAATAAAATAGTAGTACAATTACATGTGAAAATTCTATTGTAATAAAGTATGTATAATGTATAACAAAAAAGACTATACCTATTTATAGAAAAGCAACGAGGATTGTATAACAGGCATAATGGAAACCATACAGAAAAAAAATGATCGATTTCGATATCCTTTTTTTTTGAGATCAAAGTCAAAATCAGGGTCAAAAGAAGTAAAGTTTTTATTTCAGTACAAAATACAAATGTTTAAAAAAGCTTAATTCAATAAGGCCTAACATCTAGCCAACCGTTGGTTCGTGATGTAGATAACACTACTAGATGTATACGGCAGCCACAAATCAGCGGTGAAGTTGTGGTTATCTGTGTTTGCGATGTGGTCACCTCAAAAATGTGGAAAGTTATCAATCAGAGCCAGTAGTTTGAAGACAATCAAATATTATTTGACAAAACGAATCCCTGTTAAGATTATGATCTGCTTAAAGTACATCGAAAATGATCATCTTTCACGTTTTTTATGCTACGCACTATGATGGAAATCGCAAGATTGGTTTTAAATTTCATCAACAAGTAAAACTTTTGGCCGTATAACAGAAAATAATATAGTATAGGTGAAGCCCACGGAGCTAAACCAAAATTATGTATGATCTATAAAAATAATCTAATACCACGTTTTCTTATTTTTTAGACACTGTCTCTTTCAATAATTTGAAATAAATCTTGATTCTTAATTAACACAATATTCATATTTCTATTCCAGCCCGAAAAACGATGCCATAGAAAGTTTGACGGAGGACAAAATTGCTTATCAATACATTAAGGCGTACACCGACGGAGAGAAACACGAAGACTGCACCAAATTATACGAGGGATGCTCAGTATCCTTCATAGATTCCTTTACAAAACGACATGGCGTTCACTAAAGAATTACTATAAAGAGCCTACTATCAAATTTTTAAGTAATATTATTGCAGACACGGTGTTGAGCTGTATTTTTCTGTATGTCACGCTTCCAAACCTCTTTGGACACTAAGTAGGATGACCGACAAGATACGACTGTACGTATAGACGAGTGGTGTAGGTCACCACGCCAATCACCACTGTGCGTGACGTGTCGCGGAATCGATCCCCGCCTAGGACAAGAATTTGTGCGTTCCGTTCCACAAATGCTTGTTCTGGGTCTGGGTGTCTCTGTGCATGTGAATTGAATGTCTGTGAAACCCGCAGAGATACAAGAATTAAATTCCTCAATGCGGAAGTCATTTTTAACAAAATCTCCGATAATATTACTTTAAGAAGTGACGGTAGGCCCTCTGATGTTACATAGATGTCTATTTAAAGCAAATGAATATCAAAATGTCCAATTATCGCTGTCAAAGCTGATACGCATTACGTAAAGTAGCGACGTGATTTTAAGATAATTTTTCAGCAATTGTCAAATTATTTCAAAATAATAATTATTTTGTAACTTCTTACTTATTTGGTTTGGTAAACAACATAATGCCCATAACCAAGTGGTTTTTCTACAAGTTAATCGCCTAAATGTATGGAAGTAGCTAGTTTATATAATAAAAAATGAAAATAATTACATTACCGACCCTTTTCCAGGATAAATAATATGGTTATTAACATAATCACTGTGTTACAATAAACTTTTTTTACAATCTTACTATTTTTTATTACCCTAAAGAGTTTTTCGGCATCTGATTCAACACAATCATAATAAGACCCAGAAATCAGTACATTTCCTAGAGGATAATGTTTTATTTTTTATATTTCGTAAGCGTAAAAGTGAATAAAAAATTTATATGCAACTAAAATAGTACGTTGATTCCCTCTTTCCACTCTATCTTGACCTTTCTGGATTACGTGGGACGTCTAAACTCGAAATGCACATTTTTCTGGTCCAACATGTAGCATGGAATTGAGAAAACCCACACATGTCGTGTAGTGAGCTAAAAATAGGTTTTAATACATTTTTTAATCTTTCCTACTAGAGAGCCAACTAGCCTGCCTTCTTTATTAGTAATTATCTGGTCTTATTAGTCATATGACGGATATCACGTAACTAAATTAGTATTTATCTTAGTAATTGAAAAAACAGAGCGAAATGTTTGAAAAATAAAACACTATTTGTTCAATATTTTATTATTAAAATTAATTAGCGCAGAAATATTACTAAGATATTCGAACTGTCAAGCATTCTAGGTCGACAATCCGAAGTACTTTATTCTCATTATTTTTTTACAAATAAATTATTACAATAACTAATTAATTAAAACAAAACTACAAAGATTTTAGCTTATTTAAAAAATAATTCGAATAGCAAACACACTCAATAAATCCATAAACTTACTTCTTCCATAGTCTTACTTAAATACATAGTCATATTATCATAGATTTATCTATGTTCCCAAACTAGTTCTTCAGTTTAGAATACTGGCACAAACCCAACATGTTTTTAAACTTTCGCGATTTGTAAACATAAGTATTTTAGACAACAAACGGGTCGCGAATTCTTCTTCGTGATATAATTCGATATTTATTTTCTTATTTATGTTTCGGGCGAGTTGCACCGACTGTGGTCACGGGTGGACTGGTCCACCGAAATATCGAATTATATCGCGAATAAGACCCGTTTGTCGTTTAAAATACAAACCACTCATGGCAAAAACCTCCCTTCTCCTTTCTCCCTATCTCATAAAACTTATCAAAGTCCTCTTCCACCAGTCTACAAAAACCCGAACTTATGCAGCGTCTCCTGACCAATCTGTGTGAAGGTGCTGAGGATGGATCCCTCGCACTCCGGGAACAGTTCCTCGCAGTCCACGCCGATCTCCCTCCCGAGCCGCTCTGCTGCGTGGTACTCGTTGTCAGTGTGATGGGAGAGGGTGTCCTTCGTGGTTGACGGGCTGAGGATAGAAATGGGGATTAGGTATAGATTTAGAGTAGCATGGAATTTTGAAGAGGCAAATAGGTGAAATTTATGTTTTCAGTGACAATTCAGTACAAGAAGAAGAAGACATGCCCTTTCGTGATCATGTTATCATTTAAGTCATTATGATGTGAATGATAAAAAGGAAAACTTAATACTTTTACATCCACATGAATAAGATTACATGTGTTAGAAAAAGACTAATAATAATGGATGGTAGCAAGACTTCTGCAGACATAATTAGGATTCTGCAGAATCAGATCAACGCTGATTGTTTAACTAGGCAGGGATGAATACTTAGGACAGCTTATTTGTATAAACTATTGTAAAAACTTTATAATAAAATGATGCAAAAATAATAGTGTTTCAATCCCGTATCAAAAATTTCATTCAGAACAGTTTTGTACTGAACAGTTGAGCTTAAACTAATTATGAGGTCATTTGCTCCTATCTGATCGAGTAATGAGATGACCATTATCAAATAATTAACACAATAAACTACTATGAAACTAAAAACAAAATGATAACAGCAATTAGCCAGAACAACCAGGAATATTTCGTGAATTTAAAAAAGGGCTATCAATGGTAATATCGCTATTAATATTTTGAGTGTCATCGGGAATCAAAATGTAACCCATTTTTAACAGGATATGCCATTTCACGTACTCGTGAATCGTACTCGTACATATTCAATTTATTATGAGTACTTTTTGTGAGTATTAGAAGTTGAGGTTCCTTTAGTTTACCTAATACTTACGTCCAGAAAAATCACAAACGATTTCCTTCAGCCAAAAATCCGCAATCTTAACCCGTCAACTCCACCCAAATAAATGATATATCATTCATAAATAAAGCGGTACCAAAAACCTTTCATAACGTTAGTGACTTACGTGAATAGTATATGTCCAATTTCGCCGAGCAAGCCGTTTTCATGGGTGAATGGTACCTCGGCAGCCTCGCAGATTGTTCGTAGCAAGCACGGCCGTCCTGAATAACCGTACCTGAAGTTTCAATGGGCAACCTTAATAAAATATTATACCTTCAGAGCGATTCTTGTTAACTCTTCATAAACGGGTCCCACTTGAGCCAATGTTTTGATTTAAGCATTAATAGGGTTATTTATTTTTAATTGCATTTGCTTTTAAGTGATTATGTTATTGATATCGCCTGCTGTAGAAGATTTTATTGGATTTCCATTCAAGTCATATTTTTTCTTCCTAGGAGTAAAATAATTTTACAAGGCTTTTGAACTATGCGCCTTAGTCGAATAATTTGATACTTCATAAAATGCTATATGGAAAAGTAAAGAACATTTTTTTAAAGTAACGTACAGATAAAAACGAATACCTCTCAACCATATGTTCAATAACTTTATAAAAGTCCCATCTGTTCATTCTTTGCGGTTCCTCCTCTTCCTCCAAAGCATTCTGGTCAATCATTTCTTGCCTTTTAATAGCCTCGTCTAAAGACAGCTCAGTTGTAGCCATATCATCTTCAGAATCGATACTAGCCTTTGAGTAAATTAGGGACCTCTTCCTTCTATCATCAAATGTCAGATCTACTAAAGTATCGTTATCTCTATCTTGCTCGTCATCTTCGATATCTGCTGTTTCACTCATTTGTCTAGAACCATCTGAGTCTATTTCGTTAGAAATGTCTTTCGCCGGAGCGTCCTCGGCCATGTCTCTGGAGACTGTTTGGGAAAAACCGTAGATCCTGCTTGTATATTCCGTACTATTTGTAGGCAAATCATATTGGAACTTTATTACTGTGCCGACGGTAACCGATTGCTCCTTCAAATCAACTGGCACACCGAGACCGATGATGAACTGAAAAAATTGGAAAATTGGAAAGTTAAACGGTGAATGTAAAGTAGGTCAGTAATAAGTGGTACTGTTACACTAACAAAATGCAACAAACGTCTACATTACATTCGAAAGCATAAAGAAGAAAAAAACCTTGTTGCAATATAAAAGAAACACGGTAAAAACAATAAAAAGTATCTCAATCTCTCTGGACAAGCATTTTTAAAAGAAATCCCATTTCAATCCTTGAAAGAGTTAGATTTAACAAAATGTGAACAGCAATTTAAGTGTATGCGAATAATAAAAGAACATTTTCGCCGGTTCAAAATAAGTATATTTTTGTAACCTTAATTAAAAATTTTAGCACAAAATTTGGACAGTGGAAAAACCGACGTTGAACCCATGCAAATTTCCAACGCACACTTTAGTAGAATAGAGACAAAACATGTCCGTGAGAGACGGAAAATAAATTTAAAACAAAAACTCTCATGGCACGCTTCAAAAGGCAGACAGAAGCTTAATTGCATTTAAATTCACGGACAAAAAAGACACTGCTTCGTTAAGCCGTATCCGTTGTGCAAAGAAAACATCATTTGCTTAAGTTAAATCAGGTACGCTATGTAAATTTACATGGATTTGTTCTAATAAGATGGGAGGAATACCTGTGCTCGGGCCGGTCCACCGTCGGGGTACACGAGGTACCGGCGCTGCCTTCCCGCATCCGCGCCAAACACCAAGAGCAAATTGAACAAAATTAAAGTGAGCAACATCGTACTATTTCGTTTTTACGTCGATCCTGAGCGCACCGACGCCGTCGAAGTGTAAATACTGTATAAGATAAAATGTTAGAATGTTTACACAGAGCCTACGGCAGTGTCTGACTAATGAACCGTTATGTTTTCCCAGTGATTTGGCCTGTACCGAACGGCCCAGATGCCTGCTAACGCTGAGCACACGTAAAACTTACATGCCTCTGTTTAACAAAACATTACACATAACGACCGAGTTCTACGAGGATGCTGTATTTTGTATTTGTATACTGAAACGGCAGTTCGCCGTCGAATCACGATGTTTTGCTTTATTTTCGTATTCTGATTGGTGTGATAGCTTTTAATACCTTCCTAAAACGTAACCTGGTTCATCCAGCTTGCTCCGAAATAAGTTATAAAAGATATAAAAATCAATGAGGATCGATCAATTAAAACGGTAAACGGTGATGGCCATTTGTAATTATTTAAGTAACCCGAAAAGATCAAAGTCTTCACGTACTGGAATTACAAGTAAAAGCAACAAATGTTTGCTTGTAAACGTTGCAAAAGAACTCTTAAAGCACAACATAATAACAAAATTTCCGCCAACTATAAACATTAGAAATTCCTCGTCATTTTTATATCTTGCCTGTACCGCATGCATTTCTCTAGCAAACATTTACCCTCGCTGTGTACCGAGTTCCAGGCAGTACCGCATCAAAGTTAAGTCCCGTCTACACTGCGCCCGCCAATTTATTGAAATGAAGGGTTAAAATGGGATTCTGCGGTTGCATACCACCAGCAATATGTACAGCACATGTTTTTTCCCATTTGTTCATATCGCATTTGTTATGAAAGTGCTTGTGCTAATGCGAAACCATGGTTTTCAATTTCTGTTCTCGGTTCCCACTAAATGAGAATGTCGGGTTAATTGGTTTTGTTAAATTAAAGCCACAGGTTGAAGCAGGGCTTGCAGTTTTTGCATGGGAATTAATATTTTAAATTCGTATCATACGAGGCTTGGCGATACTTGATACAAAAATAACTCAAATTTTTTCGTCATCCCAATTATGGAAATTATTTCACTTGTGGAGTCAACTTTTTTCCATTTCGAAGCATTTTACGGCTTATTTTCAAACTTTTATTTTAAATTTGGGCTCCTTTTTTGCCATCCCCAATTTATAATACACCTCAGTCCAATTTAGCATTCATGAGTTATGTCGGCGGTAATTAAATTAAAAGATTTTTCTTGTCCCATCAAACTTGACAAGGTTGTGTAACAATCTGTTTCAATTAGGCCATCTCTGGTAATCCAATTAAGGTATATTAAGTGGCATTATTGTTCGCCTTCATTGATTACTTTGGCTTAGGCTTCTAAAATTGGTTTTGTTTATTAACGATTTCATATTTGATAAATTTCATTGAAACAATATTCGGAGTGTTCTGCATTTACATTTCTGTAATTGTAAATCTTTTCCTTTTCAGGGTAATAAAAGAACACTATCTCATGTTCTTAGACTTATATGCATGCATTGTGGAGTGAAAATAAATTACTGAATAATAAAGTAGTATTGCGAAGTTTATCGCCAAGATTTATTCAAATTATGGTGGAACCGACTTTCAGGCTTATCAGATTCCGCTAAATACTCTATTTCACATAAACGGGCTAATTTAACCTATCAAAACCAACTGCCCAAAAACCCACTTTTAATCATCAAATCCCATTCGGCGTGTAAACACGAAACCTTTTAACATTGGATCCCAAACTGAGGTGTAGGCCTAGTCTAACGACGTAATCTGAATTATTAACTATACCCTGATCTATCTATCAGCACTTAATTAATCGAAGAATCATGTCGTGGTGACAACAAACAAGGTGAAGACAAATAAAGCCTTATCTATAATTCTTTGGAAATTGAAATATTTCGTAATTGTGGTCGAAACTTATTTGACAGTGGAGATGTTTAGTTTCCAGTAACAAAGGTTCCTTTTAATCGTACGAGTTCCTTTTAAAGGTATGCTTGTAGTGATTGATTTCATGATGAATTTAGTTTCTATATTGTGGATTTATATTGTAAATCAGATGTTAGATAATTGAATATCAATCCGTTGTAGAAAAAAAACAGATATATCGTAAGAAACACATGTATCAAGAAAATAAAATTCTGATTAGGTAATTAATTTGTCATGATCAGCTCAAACAAATTTAATATTACAAGTATCAGCTGGCATCGAAAACGTGTTTTTGATTAAGATACTTCAGGTCAATAACCCCTTAAAGGTAAAAAAAAATCATTGTGAAATTCGAAGCATTTTCGAAATTGTGTAAAGACCATTTTCCCTTGTTATATTGTATGTACTATTACCTCACGGTCGCCTCACACCCAATAGTACATTTACAGTTTAAGTAAGTACACTGATTAAGAGTGACGCACAACAAATCAGTTCGGCAAACAAGAAAAGTCAGGAGTTTGTTGTGTTTCGGCCATGCGACACTACCGCGGTTATTTTCTCAGAAATATAAAGTGTTGTGACAGAAAACTTGTATTATTATCAAGAATGCTGATCGGTAGTTGTTTTTTATTGTAAGTAATAAGCTTATTATTATTTCTTTTTTTTTTACTTTTTTTTGGTAACGGTTTTTGATAGTCTTTTGTTTTAGTGCACGAGGTTTTCAATTAGTGATTGATTGTGAATACCACGCGGTGGCTATATGCTTATTAAAAAACCATATGTTTAAGTACCTACTCATAATTTTGCACAAGTGTGCATAATATTGTGTAACTGAGTATTTTGTTCCGGTGTTGTGGTTTTAGAATGGCTTTGAAACACAAAATAAATAGATAGATTTTGAAAAATCTTAAGTTGAGGTACAGACTTTTGAATGACATTTTTAAGTATTTTCAAATGCAAAATTTATGCTTAAAAGTACTCTTGAGAGTTCCAATAAAAAAAACAATACTTTTATATTTTTCAGGTCAATAGCAATATTGAATATAATATGTGCGGAAGCTATAGTGAAGAAGAGGCAGAGAAGATATTTATTGTTCACACCCAGCACACAGTGGGGAGTAAGTATTATATTATAACGTAACTAAATACATTTCATAATTAATTATTATTAACTGTATTTAGTTCTATAATCCACCGAACATCTTGTTCTAAGGAAACTTTTTTACTAATTCGGTAGGAAATTTGCTTCGTTTCCGTCCCGTTCCAACCCAATGTTGGGCCTCTAGGTACAAATAGACATCTAGAAGATTCTAGCGTAAGTTAAATTAATAAAATGAATATATAAGTTGATGGCATCTACACTCTATTAAAATATTGTTGACTATGTCTTCGTTGTAGTTCGTTAGAGTCCGTGTGGTGTCCGGAAATAAAGAATAGCACCACCCCATATCCTCCACTGGGTGTCGTAAAAGGCGACTAATGGACCTTAAGACCCAGTGCACTGTACCAAGCAGCTCGGGTCACCCGAATGGTGGCGGGTAAACAACCAACAATCGCATTCCCAAAGAGGGTTAGTGTCAGGCAGGCGGCCGACTATAAAACCATAGCCAAAACTTTAAGCAACACGTCCAGAAGACGTGTTGCGCCGACCCCAAATCATAATAATTGGGATAAGGGCAGGGGAATGATGATATTATGTCTTCGTTTTAGTTAATTTATCAGCTGTCTAGATTCTTTTTACGGTTACTTTTTTTTTTGATATTGTCAACCTCAATTCGTTCTTTCTCTATGCAATCCCGTCAATATGTTCCCCAAAACAATTGCCTATAAAGAAAGACCCCTAACCCCAAAAAAAAGTTTCAATTCAATCTATAATCTATTAGTTAATGACTATAACAACTCCGAATAGAACAACCACACAGGGTTGTCGTGACGTCACAGAAATAGATCTGCTTTATAAACCAAACAGTCATTTGCATTTGCATGCCTGATCCGGTCCGCATTGAACCAAGTTCCTAACACGATGAATAATTTACCCCCAAGGTAACTCTGTACCAATAGTCAATGCTTTAAGCTGAAATCTGTTAGATAACATTTTAGGGTTGTTGTATTATTAATACGCGCTTCAAAGGTAATGAAATGTGTGATGGAAAGTTTAAGTTCCATTTTCCACTATTTGACATATACCTTTTCAGTGAATTATATCTTTCTAAAAGACACATATCCCCTCGAAGCTGTTTGAATATAAAATAATATTATTCTTAGTATAAAATAACAAGACGTGTAAACTAAACACTATATAACAGACAAAGGTTCTAGATCAAATTCCACCGATCGAAACCCTCTAAAATCTTGTACCAAAGTCATAAACAAAACAAATGCAAAAAATCCCCTTTAATATTTGCTTGCAGAAAAGACCATCGCATCGGCCATATATATGTGATTCATATCCATTTAATCACCAAATCTAAAAAAAACAAATGCATATGTGGACAAGTTTACCACCCTCTTGGTAAAATGTACAGCTTATAACTATGAGAAAAGTGTATGTAACCTCCCTGTTTATTTAGTAGATTGTTTAAACCAAGAAATAAATGATTAACGTTTAGCTAATTTAAATTTTAATTGTAGATTGCTGAGCCAGATAGATAACTCTTGTGGTCGTTGTATAACTTTAGCTGTTAAAAAGCGAACTAATATAATAAAAAAAAAACAGATACAAAATTTCACTATAATTATTGCACATTTTATTCGTCAGGTCTTCGCCACAGTCTCCGTGCCGCTTCCCACTGACTCCTACGTCAGCGTCGCCTGGTTCTACGAAGCGAATTACTACAACGTTGCCAACGTCACATACTTCGAGCCCTTACTAGGAGATATTGAAACGGTTAGTACCATTTAAATGTGAAATTCGATAAACTGTGGATAGTACTAAAGCCTTAACAACAATTCTTAAAGTAATGTTACTGTAATTGTGGAAAAGAGACGCCGCTTTACGCTGTATAGTGCAGTCTTACTTCCACATTTGTTGGTAGGCCCCCTCTTTTATGTCACCACTTAGCGAGTTGTCGGTCGATTACCTAGCCTATAGTGATTTCGGGAACCATTCGCAATATTGGACAAAAGCTTTTTATTGTAATATGTCATCGATATCAGACGCTTTGGTCAATTTAACTCGGTTATGTTATGTCCCTTTGAGAGTATTGCAAAGGGTTTCTTTTGTTTTTTGTTTGGGTCTAGTCTCTAAGGTATAGTGCATGCGAATATTTCGTATAAGCAGCTGCATCGTATGGAAGCTGTAAAAAATCCTTTTTGTCATAAATTGTCAAGATGTTAGTTGTTGACTGAAACTCTTTAATTGACTTGTAACTCAGTAAAAAGGCTTTTCTATTTAGGAAAATAATACTGGGATTCAATTGGTTTCTAAGTTGTATGTATGTCACGAAACGAAATTCTTTCTGTTCGGAGCTTTTTAAATTATCATAAATGTATATTTATCATTACTTTTTTTAATTTCAGATGTCAAGAAGCAGACAAGACCGAAGTATTACCCAAGAAATCAGCGTCATGACTCGCAGAAGTATTTACAACTTAATAGAATCTATACTGAAGAAGTAAGTACAATAATTAAGACTTTATTTTGCCTTCTTTATAATAAATCTTCAGAGGAACAATGGCGGAGAGAAGAGAATTAAAAAATGCAATTATGGTAATCCTTTGCTGGTTGTAGTGTCACAGTCTAATGATGTCGTGTCTGTGGTGCCCGACAACGCTAGTTTTTTGTTTCTTTCTTAATTAAAATGTTCAAAGAAATAATACTTATATTTTCTCTAAATCAGTCTTGATGTATTATTGATAGTAGAAGAGTCCCGGTACTAGGTGTGCAGTAAATTAGAGGGAATATGAATTAAATATTCGATATTGTGTGAGACAGAATCTATGAAACTAAACTTAACAAAAAGTACCTAAAATTAAAACTCAACTTACTTATAAAATAACATATCAAAAAGCAGCAAAAATAGGAGAAACGAACGGAAGATTACTTAAGTACTTAATTTAAGTTTTTAAGAAATGCCTTTGAATATATTTGGCAATTGTGTTTCGTTCATGATATCTACTAATAAAATAAATAGCAATGCTCAATCAAGAATTATTGCAACATTTTTCCATAACTTTTCTGAAACAAGAGAAGTACATAAGTAAAATGCATGCATCTGTTAACAAAACAGTAAAGTAAACTTTGCAATAGTCATAACAAGAAACAAACTCGACAAGTACCCAGGCTGTCATAAAACACAGGGGGTTTGAATGCCTGTAAGGCGGACTTTGTTACGGCGAACGACTATACTTACAGTACCACTAAACACTAACCACGTGTAGTACTAATTCTACTGGCGCGGTTACTGGACTGGAAACATAGTAAATGCTTGTAATTTGCACTGTGCCTCGTTTGTTTTGATAGCATATTCTATCGTGATACCAAAATTTGTTACCACTTCGTCGTTTTGAATTATTGCTCAGGTGTTTGGAGTGTGTATTATCTCGATTAACTTTGACGATAAAAACGTTTTAGAAAGCTTATTCTTTAAAATTTAGCTTCTCAACTATGCCTTAGTAAGTAAACGTTTTCCCTGGAATTTATCTAGCTATAATTTGCAAATAGGTGGTATATAAAATTACGTTTAAAGCCAGTCAAAAGCCATACTTTCGAAAAATAAAATAAAATCAGCCAAGTACGAGTCGGACTCGCGCACAAAGGGTTCCGGACTATCATCTATACACAGCGAAAGTTTGAAGCGTCTTCCTGTTACCGTTATTAATATTGAGCAAACAAAATACGAGAAAACACGTTTATTGTATTTGGACGACCTTAACATTTTTTATTATAGCAGCAACGGAAATATCATTTGTGATAAATTCAGCTTCCTAGCTGTCACGGTTTATGAGATACAGCCTGGAGACAGACAGACAGCGGAGTTTTAGTAATATGGATCCATTTTACCCTTTGGGGTACGAAACCCTAAAAACATTTGAAATCAACTGTCGATTTTTCCCTTTACTTTACCCACCAACGCAAGTGCAACATCAAAGAGATTACATTATAAGTTGTTTCGGGCGCATAAAGGCGACGATACACGGTGGGAACGCCAACAACATTAATTAATCCATTTCCTCTCTATTAGGTGTTCCGACAGCTGATAAATTTCATCTTAGCAACACCATGGCGGTACCATAACTTACGTGTGTACGGTTTAAACCGTCTTATCGAGAACATTAATAGTATATTAATAATAGATGTTAGGTGCTCTTTAATGTTTCATGGGTTGATTGTAAATATTTTTATTTCTCTCAGTAATGCCCCCCGCATTCGTTCAGCTCAAATGTCATTAAAATAAAATGTTCTTAATTTTTGCTATTTGTGTTATCGATTCGAATTTAATAAAATAAAAGATTAATACATAACATCTTGTTCGTTATGTTGTGAATTTTTACCTGTTGTGTGTAGGTACATAAAACAAAAAATAAATAAATAACAATAATTTAGAGGAGATAGGGAATAGTGAAAGGACCTGGGGGAGGCCTTTGCCCAGCAGTGGGACACCATAGGCTAGGAAAAAGAAATATACCAATTTTACACAATATTTAAGTCAAGTATTTCCACATACTTATTAACTGATATAATTATGTGTATTTAATTTATTTCAGGCACGGTTATCCCGGACGGCCATGCTTACTGCGGCTGATCTGTGAGAATGCGCACGCGCATTTCTTACACAACGGCGTGATGGGTGACCTAATCTACCTTATACTCACGTGAGTAACATTTCTTCTATATCCAAAACAGGCATTTATGTTTGACAATATCATATCAAAAACAGTTACTTGAGAGAGGATGTTAGAAACGTGTGGAAGAAAAAGACATACTGTGCCGACCCCAAATAATAATTGGGATTTGTATAATATGTATAATATATGTAGATAATATATATAATTTCAAAATAGAACGCTAATACTTTCATGTTGACGGTCTTGCAACGATTACAAACACTTTGCTATTGAAAGGGCTGCTGTGGGATCGGCAATTACTAACTTAGACTGTCACATAAGCATTCAAATACTTCATAAAATAATCTTTTACATCCACAGACCCTCAGCTTCCCAAGCAGAAGATGATATAGAAGATCGGTATTATGAAGCAGAATACTACGGCCTGAAGGAACAATGTGAATGTTACACTAAGAAGTGCCCTTCAAACCCATTGGACCCCATATTCCTGTATATAGATGATAGTAAATAAATTATTTGGATTATTCATTACTACTTTTCAGTTCTGTAAACAATTTTTAGGTTAGTGGAAAATATTGAATACTTTGGGATACAAAACCTGAACTTTACTTTGTAGTTCACGAGCTTATAGTTATTCCCCGTATTATTATGTAGATTTGAATTTCTTAATAAAATCAGTAATGATCAATCGGGAGCATGAAAGCGTGTTCCATCTCCATATAAAAATACATTTTTATCTACCAATGTTCCAATAAGCAGAAAATTTAAATTCTCGAATCGGTCACTGAAATATTTAAAAACCAATCTTAAAATTCTTGGAACCTCACACGCATTCAACAAAAAACAATAAACTATTCTAGGAACCCGTAAAAATACAGAAGCGCCGATAGCAATCTGTTTTCAATCAAAATATCGTTACTGCGACCGGCGTCATTGTCGCGTCGCGTCGGCCTCCGTCACAAATATTTGCACACCACTAAATTGCCAACAGTGTCCGTTCACCGAAATACTGGATAACATGCCGCGGTATTCCGTATAGTGGTAAAGCAAAGCGACTGTCAAATTTGCTAAATGATTGCTGTCGATACGAAGTACGTCTTGTAATTTCTCTGTTAAGATACCTACCATAAGCTTTCGTCAGTTAATCTAAAGAATGAATATTACAATTCAAATATCAACGAATTATTTCAGTACTTCTTGCTTTAAAGCCAATGCAACATAGCTTAACAAAATAAACACAAAAGATTCGATTAAAAAAATCCAAACAAAATCAACGGACGGCAACATCGTCAGCACTGCAGCGATGTTGGAACGGTTCAAGATAAATAAACTACGACCTACAAACACTGCCTACCCCGAGCCATGCCTCAGCACTCCTTATTTATACAGCCTGGCAAATCAGATCATACCTTACAGTAATACAGATAAGCTTTATAATTAACTGACGCCCGAAATTGAAGACAAATTTGTCTTGCCAGGTTTTGTATACCGGCTTATTCGAAGCTGGCTTGCAGTACTGAGTTTTCGTTCATTATGGTAGTGAGTACAATTGTTTGTAAATACAGGAATTACAGACGGTCATAGTTTTAATACTTTACTGGAATGACCTAGTGGCTTGATGTAATGCGAGGTAAAAAGCGTTGACGAAAGTGTGGATAAGAGATTGGCTTTTTAAAGATCGCTCTAAGCGATAAGACCACCCATTGTGGCACCATGTAACTTTTACGTTGGTCAAATCTGCTTCTCATGTGGTGTGCAATAAAGAATTTTCTATCTATGTGATATCTCTATATTAATCGGAGCTAATAAAAATATAATTTAATGTATCTCTCTTTCTTAAAACTTAATCTATTATTATTTCACAATTTTACCGTTAGAGCATCTTTACAAAGGAGGTCTTATTTTCTACATTCATTCTACCTCCAGATTCCATTTCAAAGTACCATCATCAAAAGGCAACCTCTTTTTATAAATAAATTAAACCAAAGTAAAAATCCGCAACGATTAAGTAGTTAAGCACCCTATTATCGATACAATCCTTCAACCAATCTGATTAATTAATGAAACATTGTGGTTTCTAGGGGTTTTAATGTTATAACGCTCCTGGTATCGGCCCCGATTTGGCTTCAACTCGCATAGTAATTATCAGAGCAGTAATTGAACATGATCGCTCTCAATAGCTCGCTGCGTTCGCTTGGGGATACAGCCACAATCAACTCGTGTTGCTAGGGTTTGCTGATTGCAGTATCAAGTATTTTGATATTGAGTCGGTTGAGTATTTGCGATAAGCTTAGGAGAGTGATGTCCAGATAACTGATTACTCATTGAGAGCAAATTGGCTTGATACCAAAACTTCTTACGATTCGTCCGCCACCAAGACCTAGAAATAATATTATTTTTATCATTGATGGTTGATAGTCGCGCAACTCTCTGAAATAAATAGGTATTTGTAAGCCTAATAATGACATGCAGCTGCCAGTTCATCGTTCGTTCGATTTTTTTGTCCATAGTAAATAAGAACTTTAGTTGAATCTAAGACTGACGGTACTCATTACAGTTAGTAAGATTAGACATACCCGAACAGATAACCTTGAAACAAAACAAAAACGTCGAAATAACAAGCAATTATTCGTAAGGACGAACTCAATTTTCTACGTAAAAATAGAAAAAGGGAAAATCTAAGGTAAGTATAGACGTCACGAATGGTTTTGACATTTGAAGGAAATCACAACTTTATGTAGATTCTACAGATATTTTGTGAATTCGGAACCCTTTTTATAAGACGTGACAAACGTATTTGTGACATGAAATGTGTTTTTCTCTTATCCTTTAATGGTTTTATTTTTTTTAGAAGACAGTGGGTTGTTCTGCTACTGACAAAAATCTATATAATTGTTTTGATTATAAATTGGTATACGAAGTAAATAGTGGCGATTGAGAAAAAGCTAACTGTACTTTCTAATTGTTGTGCTAGTATAGAGAAGTACTACTAGTTAGTTTAAAGTTTATCTTACCCAATAGTTTAAAAGATCAGTAATGATTCATATTGATGCAGTATTCAAAATCGTCTGAAAAATCCCCTCGCTTTACATGGATTAAATCCCTTAGTGAGGGAGCCACTTATAAAAAAATACATATTTTCAAATATGACAAATGAACACTGATTTAATCTAAACAAAATTCAGGGCTCTCATCGTCTTAAAATCACATTTCTTCCAACAATACCTTCAACCTATCCCCGGACAAGACAAATCTTTCCGCACAAGCGAGTGACGTCACATCAAATCCAGTACTTCCGAGATATATCGCGTCACCGACATGACTAATGCCTCTATTACATCTAAGCTCGTGTAAACATACCTCAATAATGTCTGCTGAAGGCTTTTGTCGCGTAAATTCCGCGATTACATCTGTCAAGACGACGTAAAGCCAATTTGTGAGGCAAGGTAGGTTTCACTCTTCATTTGTTTATGTCCAACCTGGGTTTGATGTTGGCTATTGGGCTGGCTAAAGTAAAACAAACTTCTTTATAATTCAGACATGAAAACAAATGTTGTATGTTCTTCTGGTTTTTCGTATTTCCAAAATGTTCGTTACTTGGAATTAATGTAAATATCATTTTTTGAGTTCAAATTTGCTAAGAATTTGTATCAATGTAAAACTTTAGTTTAATTAAATGAACGAATACACTGTGACTGTGGTACCTAGTAGTTTAATTTCTTGTTTAAGAATGGATCTTAGAAGGGTCCAAATCCTACGCAGTTAGGGACAGAGTTCATGGTAATGTCACCGGACTGAATCATGGACTTAATTTGTGACTGGCGTTACTTACTTGGCTGTTAAAATTCCACCCTTAAATAGCATCAACTTTAATTCATTAAAATCAATCAATCAATGTTTAAACTACCAACAAAGGTTCTAAACAAAAGCCATCAAACTTTTACTGATTGATTTTAAATTGATATAAGAATGTCTTTTAGTAAGTTTAAGTATAACAATAAAGTTGCCATTTCAGAGTAAGATATCAATATAAATGAATTAAATGCAATATTAATGAACCGAATGGTTTAAATCACCTCGAGATTAAGAAGTAGTGTTATCGTGCTGATTTATCTACAAAAAGATCATAGAAATGAAGTATAAGTAAATAATCCACGACTTTCAAACATAACCAACTAGTCCCAAACTGAGCAAAGCTTGCATCATGAACACTAGACAAATGATAAGCATAGTCTTATATTTTACATATTCTTATATATAATTACAGAAAAAAATATCGTGCTTATCACACAAATATCCTTGGTGTCGATCATACCCACGACCTTTGGTATAAAGTCAGCGCCACTAACCACTGACAGGCCGGACAAAATTCTTGAAATTAATTAAAATTCAGACAAAAGCCGCCATATTAGTCACATACTTGAGTCACATTCTTAGTCTCTTACAAAATCCTCATTCCAAAAATATCATAATTCGAGAAAGTGCACGAATTTCTTTCATGTTTCGTTGTTAAGGCAATATACAGTTTAGGACACTTAAGACATGTTCTGGGTCAATTAGAACCTCAAGGAGTTCATTTCACTTGTAGCTTACCTTTTGTCACATAACGGGATTACTATTACAGTCTGTTCGACAAATTGTAGTGCAGGTTTTGAGGAGTCAAGACACGCATTGGGGAGGGTTCAATAAGAGTGTCCGATTCGATACGATTTCAGATAATTTTAACTTCTTTTCTTTTAAACTATAATTCAAAATTATCGAAACCTTAGAGTTTAGTTGTGCACGCAACTACGCAATTTCAGTGATCAACCTTACTGATCCGTCTTTAGGCTTATCACCAGAATAGACTAATAGACAAGAATGGATTAGCCATAATGCAAAGAGCACAGTAAAATACGCTACAAATAAAATAGAAACGTCGCAATTTCTTTTAGCGAACGAGTGATAATTTTCTTCAGCCAAAAGTGGAACATTTAGAGTCGTATGCGCATCCAAAAAAATATTAGTACCAGTGAATACGTAGCGGTGTTTGTGAGCATTTTACACGTGTATGTATTGTGAGGGATATCCAAAATGAAGTGCATCCAGGCTTTGTTTACATTGTAAGTACCTTGCCTATATTTTAGTGTTAATTAGAAATGCAGTTGCTTTTTGTCAGCATAAGCAAAGTTTGTAAAAATGTGCCCTAAGTTCTGTAGAAATTGCCACGGATTCCTTTTTTAATAAATGGATAGTTCTATCATCTTTATCACGTATGATATAGTGGGTTTGAAAAGAGTTTTAGTGCAAAAGTCCTTTCTTAATTTCAGATGTTACGTGTTAAACTACACATCGGGAAAGACACCACACAAGAGATCTCTGATTTTCCCTCCAACCAGTCTTTACGGTGTAAGTATTTTTTTATTAAATTATTAATTGTGATAAGGGCAGAGGAATGATGAAACACATTCCGCTGTGGGTGAAACAAAACTCCTGTTTTTGGTAAAGTCCCTTAAAAAATATTAAATGACTGAACAACCACACCTTCAAAAGTACCCGATCAGTTTTAAGATACAACAGACCCAGCCATAATCGAGAGCACACATATCGATATTGATGAAAGGCTTTAATGCCTTACAATAACAGATTAAGAAATCTTAGTAGCCAGGCCATATCTAGTAGCGACTGACGAGAAAAACATTTATAATCTCTTTCCAGACTTTCCTGGCGATAGCTGTACCGATAGATATCCCAAACAAGAACGTGTTCGTGTCCTACAACTTCGAAGCAAACTACGCAACGTTGACGAACATCACGGAAATCGATGAAGTTCTCTTCCCTAATTTACCTGTAAGTATAAACGAAATTTAAATACTTCTAGTGTCAATTTTTGAATAATCCTTAACATCCCCACAACGCCATCTAGTCCCAAATTAAGTATACGAGAGTGACTTGTGTTAAGAATACTAGACAACTGATAAACATACTTATATATTTCTAAATACATACATATTACAGATAAATTAACGCAGATTTAGAACACAGATCTTATTCATCACACAAACATTTTACCCGGGTGGGAATCGAACACACGACCTCCGGTATAGCAGTAAAGGCCACTTACCACTAGACCAAAAGGCCAGCCATTAATAAGAAGATCCTATAAAAGTTTTTCATAGGCTTTATGCCAAGCTAGGGTATAGCTGCTTCAATCTTCAAATAATTTGAATACCGTTGTTTACATTGCACATACCAGATCTCGACTATCCATTTTCCTGGACAACATGATCCCATAAGACGAGCCACGACGTATTCCCCCGTTCGACTGGTTGTTATGACTTAACGACTGTCAAAGATCAATGTATGACAGTCGGGTTCAACAGCTTAACTTGGTTTTCGACGTACGGAGGGTTCTTGACATGTTGACATATGTTTACACACCACACACCAATTTTGCAAGTCTTTCCTAAACGTGTCAGCTTGGGTATGAATATGTCTCATATAATAAACCAGCCTATATTTGTCCCACTGCTGGGCACAGGCCTCTTTCTATATAGGGAAAGTTTGAGCATTGATTTCAATGACTGCGGATTGGTGATATTTGGAATCCAGGTTTCCTTATCAATTTTTTCCTTCACCGTTTCTCAGTAGTATCTTAGAATAATTAAGAAAGTACATACAACTTTAAAAAAGTCACATAGGTAATTTCCTATACTGGGGACCGCACGTGCACTACGTGCATACAAATTCATACATAGACGCTAAAGGCCACCACGCCATATGTCTCATATGGTTTACTTTAATTTTAATTAATTGTACCTTATATCATTCCAGCTGGTATCATCTCGGCACAGTCGAAGTATATCAAGGGAACTGGCTTACACAGTCCTGGAAAATCGTTTTCAAGAGTAAGTAGACTTTAAACTATTTTCTAATGTCACTCCACTCCCAAAATTTCCCATAAATAAATTTAAGGGCGTAGAAAGATTTTAACGAAAAATCTAAGCCTGTTTCTGAATTATCTGTTCTACAAATGGCTTACTCAATATTATGTTGAATTTATTGCACTCCATATGGAGTGCAAATTTGAAAGGTTACATAATAATATAGTATAGTATGGACCCTGTCTGGCACGGCAACGTGGAAGAGAGGAGGATGGTAATTTTATGCTTATTTCTAGATACGGAATGAAGGGCAGGGAATGCATGCTGCGAAACATCTGCGAGGCGGCCGAGACCCCGCTCCACCACAACGGCATACTCGGGCACATAATGCATATAATATTCACGTAAGTATTGCGTTTTGCTGCACAAGCTGTGCCTGCGGTCTGTACGTGTTTATGAGCTAGCTTGTCCTTGTATTTAGATGGTCAGAACTACAGATACTTCTTTTATTTATTTTGTAGTCTTCTACTATTTTTTTGTTAATTTTGGGTTCGTTATGATGGCCTGTTACAGTAGTAACGTCACTGCAGATAATACCTGGAATATATATTTTTTATGGAGACAAAACTTGATTTATATCATTTCTTGGTAAAAAAATTGACCTACTTCTCGTTTGCTAAAAAAGACAGAATTTCAAACATCATTAAATCATTACTGAAATGAAAGTCTATATTGTACAGCAATGTAAACATGCAAAGGAATCGCTTCATCAGAATATAATTGTATCTTTCTGTTCATTGGTTCCCAAAAACGAGTGACTACTCCATCGGAAAATATGATGTTTACAGATCTTTGATTCGCACGAGTGTAGTACGAATCATGTGAATGGAATAAATCTTACTTTCACGGCTGGAAAATAATGTTCTTTTGCGTTTCTCTTTAAATATATTTCTTGTGACGTTAAGTGTTATAAAACGTACCTACCTACTCTATAAAAAATCTTGAAGATCGATACAAAAAATTGATGTTTTTTTATAGTTGCCATCATCATGGTAAATCATATTTTGTCAGTCACTTGAACGGGGTATTTATAACCCAAAAAATGCCAAAAACATCCGGAAATATAAAATAAACGATGTTAGCAAAGGGCTAACCACCGCCTTTTAAAGTCAAATTATTGCATTTGTAGAAGAGAGACGTCGCTCTACGTCGTGTCTCACAATCTTCTTTTACCACTTTATTTCTGAAAACTAGCATAATTTAGATCCTAACATTTCAGACCATCATCATCTCAAGAGGAAGGCCTAGACGATGAGTACTACGAAGCAGAGGCGGATGGCCAGCGCGGGGACTGCGACAAGTACATAGCGTCGTGTCCAACCAGCCTGTTCGATTACATCACCAGACTAGTGCAACTACCACCCCACAGCTCATAGCACGAATAAACGATTTGATTAGCTTTTGTTTTTTTTACTGTTTCTGTAGTCTAGTCCCAATTTAAAGAACCAACTGAAGTACCTAAGCGGAGAAGAGAGAGAATCTTAAAGACTGGTTCTTTATTACAAATTGAAGAGATGGAAGCTACTACTCTGGGATTGAGCAGTTTGACGAATCCCGAACCGCATCAAGACTTTGTAACGTTTAGTTTTGACATTAGAACTTTTCGAATTCATATATCGCACACCCAGGGAAACAAAGGCGAAAGGCGAAACTTAAATTAAATCACTTTTATGTTTTCGTCAACTGGACATACGGTCGTATTATACCCGATTCTGGACATTCTAGATTTAAAACATAAAAGTAATTTAATTTAGGTTTCACCATATGGACACGCGTAAAAATTATGGCGTGTCCACATGACGAAATAATTAGTAGCACTATTTTGAATTTCACCAACTGGACACACGTGTGTCCAGTCTCTTGTGTCGAGTTGGTGAACAACCCCAAAAAGTAAAGCTAAATAATGTTTAATGCCAGCTCCCTAATCCAGTTCCGTTCCAAACTAATTTCGTAACTTCCTAATCCTAACCTCTAGTCTTACAAACATATGTATTTGACTGTTAGTTAATACTGCTAGTTTTTTGCTGTGGCCACTATCTTGCACTGATTTGACGATTGGGATTGAAGGACTTGAAAACGGGCGATAGCAAAGAAGTGTGCCGGACTCTTACTGGCTAAACCACCGGAGTGCTTCTCCGTATCCTATTGTCGGGGGCCACGGGAACGTTTTCGCAATTTAGCGCAAGCCCCGACAGGAGAGCTCTTTTTAAAGGGAGCTTCTTCGTTAACGTGGAGCCAGCTTTCGCCAGCCCTTATTAAGAGGCGCGCGGAAGCACCGCGCAAACCGTCTTTGCCTTTACACAGTACAGTAGACTGCCCCGAGACTACTGCCGTAGGCCTGTTAGGTTAGGTTTGGTTTTTAGTTAGGTTAAGTTAGGTTTGGTTTTTAGTTTTGCGGCGGCATGTGCCCTGGTTGGCACCCCGCCTTGGGAGCTTGAGGCGTGGGTGCTGGCCAGAGTCCATGAATGGACGGCGGGCCGGAGAGCTCTCGGCGAGCGCCCGGCTGATGAAGAGCGGGAGGCCGTCCGTCGGAAGGCGCGCGAGGCTATCGTGCGCCACTGGCCGCCGCCCATTTTGGGTGTCGGACGCTGGATGCCATCGGGCCGGTATTTAGAGACTGGCTCGAAAGGACCCACAGCTTCCTCTCTTTCCGCCTGGTGCAGGTATTGTCCGGCCACGGTTGTTTCGGATCGTACCTGCATCGCATCGGAAGGGAGGAGGCCGCAACGTGCCACGACTGTGGCGCGGCGGAGGACACGGCGCAGCACACTCTCAAAGAGTGCCCGTCGTGGTCCGAGCAGCGCCACAGTCTTACGGCGGCGATCGGGCGGGACCTCTCGCTCCCCCGCGTTATCACCGCGATGTTGGGGAGTGAGGAGGCATGGGCGGCTATCGCCGCCTTCTGCGAACAGGTCATATCGCAGAAGGAGGCTGCGGAGCGAGCGCGAGAGGACGACCCTCTCGCACCGGCACTCCGAAGGCGGCGCAGAGGACGACGGAGGCGGATGTATGACCGCCTCCAGCCTCCCGACGGCGGGCTAGGGGCGCATTGATGCGCCCGGAATCTTCCCCCTAACCTGGGGGACGGCGGGGGCGCAAACGCCCAAATAAGAGGAACTCACCGGAGAGGGACTGGAAGTAAGTCAGCCAATTTCCCAGGCCATCTCCAAAAAGGCGAAGCGGGCGTGACGCTGGGGGTTTTTAGTGGGTAAACCGGGAGCCTGCTAGCTCTCGGGGAGTCCCACATACCCCTCCGATTTAGAGGGGATGCATAAAGCATTTTCCCCCAGCGAAACAAAAAACAAAAAAAAAAAACGGTTTGGTTTTTAGTTAGGTTAGATTAGGTTTGGTTTTTAGTAAGGTTAGGTTAGGTTCGGTTTTTAGTTAGGTTAGGTTTGGTTTTTAGTTAGGTTAGGTTAGGTTTAGTTTCTAGTTAGGTTAGGTTAGGTTCGGTTTTTAGTTAGGTTAGGTTAGGTTTGGTTTTTAGTAAGGTTAGGTTAGGTTTGATTTTTAGTTAGGTTAGGTTTGGTTTTTAGTTAGGTTAGGTTAGGTTCGGTTTTTAGTTAGGTTAGGTTTGGTTTTTAGTTAGGTTAGGTTAGGTTTGCTTTTTAGTTAGGTTAGGTTAGGTTTGGTTTTTAGTTAGGTTAGGTTAGGTTTGGTTTTTAGTTAGGTTAGGTTAGGTTCGGATTTTAGTGAGGTTAGGTTCGGTTTTTAGTTAGGTTAGGTTAGGTTTGGTTTTTAGTTAGGTTAGCTTAGGTTAGGTTTGGTTTTTAGTTAGGTTAGGTTAGGTTTGGTTTTTATTTAGGTTAGGTTAGGTTTGGTTTTTAGTTAGGTTAGGTTAGGTTTGGTTTTTAGTTAGGTTAGGTTAGGTTCGATTTTTAGTTAGGTTAGGTTAGGTTTGGTTTTTAGTTAGGTTAGGTTAGGTTTGGTTTTTAGTTAGGTTAGGTTAGGTTCGGATTTTAGTGAGGTTAGGTTCGATTTTTAGTTAGGTTAGGTTAGGTTTGGTTTTTAGTTAGGTTAGGTTAGGTTCGGTTTTTAGTTAGGTTAGGTTTGGTTTTTAGTTAGGTTAGGTTAGGTTTGGTTTTTAGTTAGGTTAGGTTTGGTTTTTAGTTAGGTTAGGTTAGGTTCGGTTTTTAGTTAGGTTAGGTTAGGTTTGGTTTTTAGTTAGGTTAGGTTAGGTTCGGTTTTTAGTTAGGTTAGGTTTGGTTTTTAGTTAGGTTAGGTTAGGTTCGGTTTTTAGTTAGGTTAGGTTTGGTTTTTAGTTAGGTTAGGTTAGGTTTGGTTTTTAGTTAGGTTAGGTTAGGTTTGGTTTTTAGTTAGGTTAGGTTCGGTTTTTAGTTAGGTTAGGTTAGGTTTGGTTTTTAGTTAGGTTAGGTTAGGTTCGGATTTTAGTTAGGTTAGGTTCGGTTTTTAGTTAGGTTAGGTTAGGTTAGGTTTGGTTTTTAGTTAGGTTAGGTTAGGTTCGATTTTTAGTTAGGTTAGGTTAGGTTTGGTCTTTAATTAGGTTAGGTTAGGTTTGGTTTTTAGTTAGGTTAGGTTAGTTTCGGTTTTTAGTTAGGTTAGGTTAGGTTCGGTTTTTAGTTAGGTTAGGTTAGGTTCGGTTTTTAGTTAGGTTAGGTTAGGTTCGGTTTTTAGTTAGGTTAGGTTAGGTTCGGTTTTTAGTTCGGTTAGGTTAGGTTCGGATTTTAGTTAGTTTAGGTTCGGTTTTTAGTTAGGTTAGGTTAGGTTTGGTTAGGTTTGGTTTTTAGTTAGGTTAGGTTAGGTTTGGTTTTTAGTTAGGTAAGGTTAGGTTTGGTTTTTAGTTAGGTTAGGTTTGGTTTGGTTTTTAGTTAGGTTAGGTTAGGTTCGGTTTTTAGTTAGGTTAGGTTAGGTTCGGTTTTTAGTTAGGTTAGGTTAGGTTAGGTTAGGTTAGGTTCGGAGTTTAGTTAGTTTAGGTTCGGTTTTTAGTTAGGTTAGGTTAGGTTTGGTTAGGTTTGGTTTTTAGTTAGGTTAGGTTAGGTTCGGTTTTTAGTTAGGTTAGGTTAGGTTTGGTTGTTAGTTAGGTTAGGTTTGGTTTTTAGTTAGGTTAGGTTAGGTTTGGTTTTTAGTTAGGTTAGGTTAGGTTTGGTTTTTAGTTAGGTTAGGTTTGGTTTTTAGTTAGGTTAGGTTGGGTTTTTAGTTAGGTTAGGTTAGGTTCGGATTTTAGTTAGGTTAGGTTCGGTTTTTAGTTAGGCTAGGTTAGATTTGGTTAGGTTTGGTTTTTAGTTAGGTTAGGTTAGGTTCGGTTTTTAGTTAGGTTAGGTTAGGTTTGGTTTTTAGTTAGGTTAGCTTAGGTTAGGTTTGGTTTTTAGTTAGGTTAGGTTAGGTTTGGTTTTTATTTAGGTTAGGTTAGGTTTGGTTTTTAGTTAGGTTAGGTTAGGTTTGGTTTTTAGTTAGGTTAGGTTAGGTTCTATTTTTAGTTAGGTTAGGTTAGGTTTGAATTTTAATTAGGTTAGGTTAGGTTTGGTTTTTAGTTAGGTTCGGTTTTTAGTTAGGTTAGGTTAGGTTCGGTTTTTAGTTAGGTTAGGTTAGGTTCGGTTTTTAGTTAGGTTAGGTTCGGTTCGGTTTTTAGTTAGGTTAGGTTAGGTTCGGTTTTTAGTTAGGTTAGGTTAGGTTTGGTTTTTAGTAAGGTTAGGTTCGGTTCGGTTTTTAGTTAGGTTAGGTTAGGTTCGGTTTTTAGTTAGGTTAGGTTTGGTTTTTAGTTAGGTTAGGTTTGGTTTTTAGTTAGGTTAGGTTAGGTTTGGTTTTTAGTTAGGTTAGGTTAGGTTTGGTTTTTAGTTAGGTTAGCTTAGGTTAGGTTTGGTTTTTAGTTAGGTTAGGTTAGGTTTGGTTTTTAGTTAGGTTAGGTTAGGTTTGGTTTTTAGTTAGGTTAGGTTAGGTTTGGTTTTTAGTTAGGTTAGGTTAGGTTTGGTTTTTAGTTGGGTTAGGTTAGGTTCGGTTTTTAGTTAGGTTAGGTTTGGTTTTTAGTTAGGTTAGGTAAGGTTTGGTTTTTAGTTAGGTTAGGTTAGGTTCGGTTTTTAGTTAGGTTAGGTTCGATTTTTAGTTAGGTTAGGTTAGGTTTGGTTTTTAGTTAGGTTAGGTTAGGTTCGGTTTTTAGTTAGGTTAGGTTTGGTTTTTAGTTAGGTTAGGTTAGGTTCGGATTTTAGTTAGGTTAGGTTCGGTTTTTAGTTAGGTTAGGTTAGATTTGGTAAGGTTTGGTTTTTAGTTAGGTTAGGTTCGGTTTTTAGTTAGGTTAGGTTAGGTTTGGTTTTTAGTTAGGTTAGCTTAGGTTAGGTTTGGTTTTTAGTTAGGTTAGGTTAGGTTTGGTTTTTATTTAGGTTAGGTTAGGTTTGGTTTTTAGTTAGGTTAGGTTAGGTTTGGTTTTTAGTTAGGTTAGGTTAGGTTCGATTTTTAGTTAGGTTAGGTTAGGTTTGGTTTTTAATTAGGTTAGGTTAGGTTTGGTTTTTAGTTAGGTTAGGTAAGGTTCGGTTTTTAGTTAGGTTAGGTTAGGTTCGGTTTTTAGTTAGGTTAGGTTAGGTTCGGTTTTTAGTTAGGTTAGGTTCGGTTCGGTTTTTAGTTAGGTTAGGTTAGGTTCGGTTTTTAGTTAGGTTAGGTTAGGTTTGGTTTTTAGTAAGGTTAGGTTCGGTTCGGTTTTTAGTTAGGTTAGGTTAGGTTCGGTTTTTAGTTAGGTTAGGTTTGGTTTTTAGTTAGGTTAGGTTAGGTTTGGTTTTTAGTTAGGTTAGGTTAGGTTTGGTTTTTAGTTAGGTTAGGTTAGGTTTTGTTTTTAGTTAGGTTAGCTTAGGTTAGGTTTGGTTTTTAGTTAGGTTAGGTTAGGTTTGGTTTTTAGTTAGGTTAGGTTAGGTTTGGTTTTTAGTTAGGTTAGGTTAGGTTCGGTTTTTAGTTAGGTTAGGTTAGGTTCGGTTTTTAGTTAGGTTAGGTTAGGTTCGGTTTTTAGTTAGGTTAGGTTCGGTTTTTAGTTAGGTTAGGTTTGGTTTTTAGTTAGGTTAGGTTAGGTTCGGATTTTAGTTAGGTTAGGTTCGGTTTTTAGTTAGGTTAGGTTAGATTTGGTAAGGTTTGGTTTTTAGTTAGGTTAGGTTCGGTTTTTAGTTAGGTTAGGTTAGGTTTGGTTTTTAGTTAGGTTAGCTTAGGTTAGGTTTGGTTTTTAGTTAGGTTAGGTTAGGTTTGGTTTTTATTTAGGTTAGGTTAGGTTTGGTTTTTAGTTAGGTTAGGTTAGGTTTGGTTTTTAGTTAGGTTAGGTTAGGTTCGATTTTTAGTTAGGTTAGGTTAGGTTTGGTTTTTAATTAGGTTAGGTTAGGTTTGGTTTTTAGTTAGGTTAGGTAAGGTTCGGTTTTTAGTTAGGTTAGGTTAGGTTCGGTTTTTAGTTAGGTTAGGTTTGGTTCGGTTTTTAGTTAGGTTAGGTTCGGTTCGGTTTTTAGTTAGGTTAGGTTAGGTTCGGTTTTTAGTTAGGTTAGGTTAGGTTTGGTTTTTAGTAAGGTTAGTTTCGGTTCGGTTTTTGGTTAGGTTAGGTTAGGTTCGGTTTTTAGTTAGGTTAGGTTTGGTTTTTAGTTAGGTTAGGTTAGGTTTGGTTTTTAGTTAGGTTAGGTTAGGTTTGGTTTTTAGTTAGGTTAGGTTAGGTTTTGTTTTTAGTTAGGTTAGCTTAGGTTAGGTTTGGTTTTTAGTTAGGTTAGGTTAGGTTTGGTTTTTAGTTAGGTTAGGTTAGGTTTGGTTTTTAGTTAGGTTAGGTTAGGTTCGGTTTTTAGTTAGGTTAGGTTAGGTTCGGTTTTTAGTTAGGTTAGGTTAGGTTCGGTTTTTAGTTAGGTTAGGTTCGGTTTTTAGTTAGGTTAGGTTAGGTTTGGTTTTTAGTAAGGTTAGGTTAGGTTTGGTTTTTAGTTAGGTTGGGTTAGGTTTGGTGTTTTTTTTTTTTTTTTTTTTTTTTTTGTAGCGGCTAACCTCCAACATAATTGGAGTCTTTATTAAGCTATCCACTGTCATACTAGTTCTCGCATGCATGCCTCTCGTACTTTTATTCTTCATACTATTTCTTTCTTTCTTACGTCATCTTTCTTTCAGATGGGTGGGATTCCCATTTGACTTATACTAACTATTTCTTTTTCTTTATTTCTATAAACACATAGGTAAATGATAGTGACACAGGGGTATTTCGTTTTTTTTTTTTTTTTTTTTTACAAGGGTGTTTTTGACTTATTTTAGACCTTATTCTATAGGTTTTTATTGACATTGTTTTTCTTAATTCTATGTAATTCTTATTTACTAGGGAGTAGGGTCTTACAATATTATTTCTTAACTAGCTTAGATTACTATTCTATTATTATCTTATGTTATATGCATTGTTGTCATGGTTACCTATAATTAAGTACAATAATTATGTAACCATGGTTACATTTTCTTTGTTTAGTTTGATTGCGTGTCCTGCGATCTCGACGCAGTATTTAACAAATAGTTTTCTATTGGCCTTTTTGGACATCAACACAGGCACAGTATCTTTATTCAACGTCAAGTCGATCTCGGTTTGTAAGTCGTTTCTTTTGACTGTATAAATTGGACAATTAAACAGCAAATGTTCAACGGTTTGGTGCGTGACCAGGTCACAGGAGCACGATGGGTCCTCCTTACACTTGAAGCGATTCAAGTATGCAGAAAACCCACCATGCCCCGTTAAGACCTGGGTGAGTATGCCTACGGGCTTCATCTGTTTCACAATGCGGAATGCTGCTATGGCATCGGGAAGAAACATTTTCGTCACGGAGGCCGTCTCGCCCGACACATATCTCCGATTCCATTCATCGAGCGATCCCATGCGGATCTGGCGTCTGATGAATGAAATCGGACATAGGTCGTAGTCCGGCTTCCTCCGCGATTTCAATGCTGCCTCCTTAGCCAGCTCATCCGCGCGCTCATTCCCCGGCAGGCCGGCGTGGGCTTTTACCCAGAACAGAGCCACAGCTTTGCCCTGGTGTAAAGCCTGAGCCAGGTTTTTTCGCGCCTGCACTGCCAGGGGATGGAGGGAGCAGTGGTTTGCAAGCGTCTGCAATGCTGACATTGAGTCACTGTACACACCATAGCTCCCCTCAGGGCGCTTCAGGATCAGATCCGTAGCCCTGCATATAGCCAGTAATTCTGCCTGGTAGACCGTGCAGTACGCGGCGAGGCTAAGCTTGAGGTTCCGGGTTTCACCGTCATTATCCCATATGGATAATGCGGCTCCGACCTTCCCCTCAATCTTGCTGCCGTCGGTGAAGATTCGCACCGCCTGCACGTTTCTGCTGTCTACCAGCTGTTGGTCCTCCAAACATTCGAATTCCAAGGCTATCTGCAGAGCCGGATGAGGAGCTTCTGCAAATCTCGCCATACACTCGATGTCCCTGTCCTCGAGCACGAACCGGGATGACCCTCTCCTCGCTTCATACAGGGCGGCTGCCTCTTGTATGCGCAAGTCGAGAGGTAGTATACCGGACAGTACCAGGGCAGAGTTCAGCGAGACAGTACGATAAGATTTGCAGAGCTTCTGCGCGAATCCTCTCTGGATAGAGCTCAGCTTCTTCCGTATACCCAGCTTAGCGGTAGCGGGAGCCCAGGCTGAAGCCGCATAGGTTACGATCGGCTCGATTGCCGCTGTGTAAATGGTGTGTATGATGTCTGTGTTCAGACCCCAGGTCACCTTAGCCGCTCTGGATAATTTTTTGTAGATATTTGCAGCTCTTGTGCAAACGCTCTTGGTGTGTTCGTTGAATGTTAGCTTGGCGTCAATAATCAGGCCTAGAAGTTTGACGCTATTCACCATCGCGATATTGGTCCCGGCCATAGACAGAACCGGGGTGTCGTACTTCATTTTGTTCGTGATAGTCATTGCGCAAGTCTTATGTGGAGCAAACTTCAGTTTGCTCTTGACACCCCAGCTGTGAATGTGCCCGAGAATAGCGTTTGTGTCGCGAGACACTTCTAGTCCTGTGTCGCCATCGACGACCAATACTATATCGTCCGCGAACGCCTGCACGAAGATGTTATCGTTCCCAATGTGTTGTAGCAACGGGTCCAGTAGGAGGTTCCACAGGATTGGACCCCCGATTGACCCTTGGACGCATCCTTTGTTGGTATTTCTTGTGCATTCCTCCCCGGCATATCTAACCCTGACCTTTCTGCTGTCGAGGTAACTATCTAGTAGCCTCCTGGTATTCACCGGGCACTGTTCCTCAGCCAGTCTGACTTTGATAGCCGGCCACCATGCGCTATCGAAGGCGCCCTCTATATCCAATGACACCAGGACAATTAGCTTTTTCAGCCTCAACTTGTCCTGTACGTGTTTCATTAGCGTATAGAGTGCGTCCTCGGTGCTCTTCTGGGGCATAAAGCCAAACTGACGAGTACTAAGCCGCGGTACAAGCTGCCACTTTAACCTGGCTACTATCATCCTCTAGGTTTGGTTTTTAGTAAGGTTAGGTTAGGTTTGGTTTTTAGTTAGGGTAGGTTTGGTTTTTAGTTAGGTTAGGTTAGGTTTGGTTTTTAGTTAGGTTAGGTTCGGTTTTTAGTTAGGTTAGGTTAGGTTTGGTTTTTAGTTAGGTTAGGTTAGGTTCGGTTTTTAGTTAGGTTAGGTTAGGTTCGATTTTTAGTTAGGTTAGGTTAGGTTTGGTTAGGTTTGGTTTTTAGTTAGGTTAGGTTAGGTTTGGTTGTTAGTTAGGTTAGGTTTGGTTTTTAGTTAGGTTAGGTTAGGTTTGGTTTTTAGTTAGGTTAGGTTAGGTTTGGTTTTTAGTTAGGTTAGGTTAGGTTCGGTTTTTAGTTAGGTTAGGTTAGGTTTGGTTTTTAGTTAGGTAAGGTTAAGTTAGGTTTGGTTTTTAGTTAGGTTAGGTTAGGTTCGATTTTTAGTTAGGTTAGGTTAGGTTTGGTTTTTAGTTAGGTTAGGTTAGGTTCGGTTTTTAGTTAGGTTAGGTTTGGTTTTTAGTTAGGTTAGGTTAGGTTTGGTTTTTAGTTAGGTTAGGTTTGGTTTTTAGTTAGGTTAGGTTAGGTTCGGTTTTTAGTTAGGTTAGGTTAGGTTTGGTTTTTAGTTAGGTTAGGTTAGGTTCGGTTTTTAGTTAGGTTAGGTTTGGTTTTTAGTTAGGTTAGGTTAGGTTCGGTTTTAAGTTAGGTTAGGTTTGGTTTTTAGTTAGGTTAGGTTAGGTTTGGTTTTTAGTTAGGTTAGGTTAGGTTTGGTTTTTAGTTAGGTTAGGTTCGGTTTTTAGTTAGGTTAGGTTAGGTTTGGTTTTTAGTTAGGTTAGGTTAGGTTCGGATTTTAGTTAGGTTAGGTTCGGTTTTTAGTTAGGTTAGGTTAGGTTAGGTTTGGTTTTTAGTTAGGTTAGGTTAGGTTCGATTTTTAGTTAGGTTAGGTTAGGTTTGGTCTTTAATTAGGTTAGGTTAGGTTTGGTTTTTAGTTAGGTTAGGTTAGTTTCGGTTTTTAGTTAGGTTAGGTTAGGTTCGGTTTTTAGTTAGGTTAGGTTAGGTTCGGTTTTTAGTTAGGTTAGGTTAGGTTCGGTTTTTAGTTAGGTTAGGTTAGGTTCGGTTTTTAGTTCGGTTAGGTTAGGTTCGGATTTTAGTTAGTTTAGGTTCGGTTTTTAGTTAGGTTAGGTTAGGTTTGGTTAGGTTTGGTTTTTAGTTAGGTTAGGTTAGGTTTGGTTTTTAGTTAGGTAAGGTTAGGTTTGGTTTTTAGTTAGGTTAGGTTTGGTTTGGTTTTTAGTTAGGTTAGGTTAGGTTCGGTTTTTAGTTAGGTTAGGTTAGGTTCGGTTTTTAGTTAGGTTAGGTTAGGTTAGGTTAGGTTCGGAGTTTAGTTAGTTTAGGTTCGGTTTTTAGTTAGGTTAGGTTAGGTTTGGTTAGGTTTGGTTTTTAGTTAGGTTAGGTTAGGTTCGGTTTTTAGTTAGGTTAGGTTAGGTTTGGTTGTTAGTTAGGTTAGGTTTGGTTTTTAGTTAGGTTAGGTTAGGTTTGGTTTTTAGTTAGGTTAGGTTAGGTTTGGTTTTTAGTTAGGTTAGGTTTGGTTTTTAGTTAGGTTAGGTTGGGTTTGGTTTTTAGTTAGGTTAGGTTAGGTTTGGTTTTTAGTTAGGTAAGGTTTGGTTTTTAGTTAGGTTAGGTTAGGTTTGGTTTTTAGTAAGGTTAGGTTAGGTTTGGTTTTTAGTTAGGTTAGGTTTGGTTTTTAGTTAGGTTAGGTTCGGTTTTTAGTTAGGTTAGGTTAGGTTTGGTTAGGTTTGGTTTTTAGTTAGGTTAGGTTAGGTTCGGTTTTTAGTTAGGTTAGGTTAGGTTTGGTTTTTAGTTAGGTTAGCTTAGGTTAGGTTTGGTTTTTAGTTAGGTTGGGTTAGGTTTGGTTTTTAGTAAGGTTAGGTTAGGTTTGGTTTTTAGTTAGGTTAGGTTAGGTTCGGTTTTTAGTTAGGTTAGGTTTGGTTTTTAGTTAGGTTAGGTTAGGTTTGGTTTTTAAATAGGTTAGGTTAGGTTTGGTTTTTAGTTAGGTTAGGTTAGGTTTGGTTTTTAGTTAGGTTAGGTTAGGTTTGGTTTTTAGTTAGGTTAGGTTAGGTTCGGTTTTTAGTTAGGTTAGGTTAGGTTCGGTTTTTAGTTAGGTTAGGTTCGGTTTTTAGTTAGGTTAGGTTAGGTTTGGTTTTTAGTAAGGTTAGGTTAGGTTCGGTTTTTAGTTAGGTTAGGTTAGGTTCGGTTTTTAGTTAGGTTAGGTTTGGTTTTTAGTTAGGTTAGGTTAGGTTTGGTTTTTAGTTAGGTTAGGTTAGGTTTGGTTTTTAGTTAGGTTAGGTTAGGTTTTGTTTTTAGTTAGGTTAGCTTAGGTTAGGTTTGGTTTTTAGTTAGGTTAGGTTAGGTTTGGTTTTTAGTTAGGTTTGGTTAGGTTTGGTTTTTAGTTAGGTCAGGTTAGGTTCGGTTTTTAGTTAGGTTAGGTTAGGTTTGGTTTTTAGTTAGGTTAGCTTAGGTTAGGTTTGGTTTTTAGTTAGGTTAGGTTAGGTTTGGTTTTTATTTAGGTTAGGTTAGGTTTGGTTTTTGGTTAGGTTAGGTTAGGTTTGGTTTTTAGTTAGGTTAGGTTAGGTTCGATTTTTAGTTAGGTTAGGTTAGGTTTGGTTTTTAATTAGGTTAGGTTAGGTTTGGTTTTTAGTTAGGTTAGGTTAGGTTCGGTTTTTAGTTAGGTTAGGTTAGGTTCGGTTTTTAGTTAGGTTAGGTTAGGTTCGGTTTTTAGTTAGGTTAGGTTCGGTTCGGTTTTTAGTTAGGTTAGGTTAGGTTCGGTTTTTAGTTAGGTTAGGTTAGGTTTGGTTTTTAGTAAGGTTAGGTTCGGTTCGGTTTTAAGTTAGGTTAGGTTAGGTTCGGTTTTTAGTTAGGTTGGGTTTGGTTTTTAGTTAGGTTAGGTTAGGTTTGGTTTTTAGTAAGGTTAACCTAACCTAACCTAACCTAACCTAACCTAACCTAACCTAACCTAACCTAACTAAAAACCGAACCTAAACTAACTAAACTCCGAACCTAACCTAACCTAACCTAACCTAACTAAAAACCGAACCTAAACTAACTAAAATCCGAACCTAACCTAACCGAACTAAAAACCGAACCTAACCTAACCTAACTAAAAACCGAACCTAACCTAACCTAACTAAAAACCGAACCTAACCTAACCTAACTAAAAACCGAACCTAACCTAACCTAACTAAAAACCGAAACTAACCTAACCTAACTAAAAACCAAACCTAACCTAACCTAATTAAAGACCAAACCTAACCTAACCTAACTAAAAATCGAACCTAACCTAACCTAACTAAAAACCAAACCTAACCTAACCTAACTAAAAACCAAACCTAACCTAACCTAACTGAAAACCGAACCTAACCTAACTAAAAACCGAACCTAACCTAACCTAACTAAAAACCAAACCTAACCTAACCTAACTAAAAACCAAACCTAACCTAACCTAACTAAAAACCAAACCTAACCTAACCTAACTAAAAACCAAACCTAACCTAACTAACAACCAAACCTAACCTAACCTAACTAAAAATCGAACCTAACCTAACCTAACTAAAAACCAAACCTAACCTAACCTAACTAAAAACCAAACCTAACCTAACCTAACTAAAAACCAAACCTAACCTAACCTAACTAAAAACCAAACCTAACCTAACCTTATTAAAAACCGAACCTAACCTACCCTAACTAAAAACCGAACCGAACCTAACCTTACTAAAAACCAAACCTAACCTAACCTAACTAAAAACCAAACCCAACCTAACTAAAAACCGAACCTAACCTAACCTAACTAAAAACCGAACCGAACCTAACCTTACTAAAAACCAAACCTAACCTAACCTAACTAAAAACCGAACCTAACCTAACCTAACTAAAAACCGAACCGAACCTAACCTAACTAAAAACCGAACCTAACCTAACCTAACTAAAAACCGAACCTAACCTAACCTAACTAAAAACCAAACCTAACCTAACCTAACTGAAAACCGAACCTAACCTAACCTTACTAAAAACCAAACCTAACCTAACCTAACTAAAAACCGAACCTAACCTAACTAAAACCCGAACCTAACCTAACCTAACTAAAAACCAAACCTAACCTTACCTTACTAAAAACCAAACCTAACCCAACCTAACTAAAAACCAAACCTAACCTAACCTTACTAAAAACCAAACCTAACCTAACCTAGCTAAAAACCGAACCTAACCTAACTAAAAACCGAACCTAACCTAACCTAACTAAAAACCAAACCTAACCTAGCCTAACTAAAAACCAAACCTAACCTAACCTAACTAAAAACCTAACCTAACCTAACTAAAAACCGAACCTAACCTAACCTTACTAAAAACCAAACCTAACCTAACCTAACTAAAAACCGAACCTAACCTAACCTAACTAAAAACCGAACCTAACCTAACCTAACTAAAAACCAAACCTAACCTAACCTAACTAAAAACCAAACCTAACCTAACCTAACTAAAAACCAAACCTAACCTAACCTAACTAAAAACCAAACCCAACCTAACCTAACTAAAAACCAAACCTAACCTAACCTAACTAAAAACCAAACCTAACCTAACTAAAAACCAAACCTAACCTAACCTAACTAAAAACCAAACCCAACCTTACCTAACTAAAAACCAAACCTAACCTAACCTAACTAAAAACCAAACCTTACCTAACTAAAAACCAAACCTAACCTAACCTAACTAAAAACCAAACCCAACCTAACCTAACTAAAAACCAAACCTAACCTAACTAAAAACCAAACCTAACCTAACCTAACTAAAAACCAAACCTAACCTAACCTAACTAAAAACCAAACCTAACCTAACTTAAACCAAACCTAACCTAACCTAACTAAAAACCGAACCTAACCTAACCTAACTTAAAACCTAACCTAACCGAACCTAACCTAACCTTACTAAAAACCAAACCAAACCTTACCTAACTAAAAACCAAACCTAACCTAACTAAAAACCAAACCTAACGTAACCTAACTAAAAACCAAACCTAACCTAACCTAACTAAAAACCAAACCTAACCTAACCTAACCTAACTAAAAACCGAACCTTACCTAACCTAACTAAAAACCAAACCTAACCTTACCTAACTCAAAACCAAACCTAACCTTATGAACGGAAAAAAGGCGTAAGCATGATTATTTTGAAACTGTAATACGAATGTATTGCTCAACAAGGAATACGGCACTTTTTGTTTAACTATTTCTAAGCGTGATAGGATGTAATCAGTATTGTTTTAAGAAATTGCTTTTTTATTAAGTATGAAATAGCATAATAGGGATTATATTTATTAAATATTTGTGATATCAAATGAAACAACAGCTTAAGTACGATTTGGTCTATTTTCTTATCATTTTACGTGCGTATGCTGTTTTATCGACTTCTTTAATTAATAAAATAATTTAATTTTAGAACGTCAAAAAAACTTTTTTTTGTTATAAAATCCTAATTTTACGTCAAAAATTCACGGAAAAAAATTATTATATGTATTTTTACATGTACTATTCAAATATGCAATAAAAAAAATTGACGTATCTGCACTTACGCCTTTGTGGTTCTGGGGGTGCAATATGTTCACACGAAGAATATTAGGGATAACTCATTCATCGAAATGAAAAACATATTTTAAATTGGTTAATATATTTATTAGGCTCTAAACTTTGTGTTTATAACAATGTTTAGTTAAGGCGTGCACACATTTACGAATAAGCATCAAACTCAGAACCAACGTGCAACGTCAACGGTGGCCCTTGATAACTTTTTGGGCGACGAGTAAAACAGACAACGGCTCAATAGCAAATGTGTTTACACCCTTACATTGCACATGTCCTACATTTTAACTTTAATTTTATAAAATTTAAAACTTATCATTCACAGCCGATACATTAAAATGTGTTTATTAAATTACTTATCTAAACTTATAACTAATTTACCATTTGGTATTTACAACAAGATTTAAATAATCTTTAAAAGATTTTGATTACAATCAACTATGGTTTAAAAACCTAAATTAAACAAATCTGAAAATCGACTAAATGAATAACAGTGCAAATAAATATAGAAGATAATAACGAAGGAATTATAAAACTTAACAGTTATTAACAATGAATTGCGACGTTAGCGCGTATAACCAATTTGCACAATCAATAAGCAAATTTTTGAGTCAACCATACAGGATCAAGTACAGTAGTTGGCAGTAACCATCAAACGAAATCTG
Organism: Chrysodeixis includens; assembly: GCA_941860345.1. NCBI lineage: Eukaryota > Metazoa > Arthropoda > Insecta > Lepidoptera > Noctuidae > Chrysodeixis > Chrysodeixis includens. Next base: position 10,101,481 of record OW796106.1, on the reverse strand, counting down.
GTTGAGCAGCCATCAACTGCTTGAAACCACTAAGGCTTAATAAAGCAAAGAACCGATCGGCTTCGTATGAGGAGCGCAGATGGAGTGGTCCATGTATGGTCTAGCTTAAGATTTTTTTTCTATCCTAAGTTTTTATATTTGATTACCTTTTATAGATTGTGCGAAATATGCATTTGGGAGAAGTTGGCAGATCTTTCTTCGTATAGTCTTTTGTGATTTATACAATTCCATAATGGAGCCCAACGTGGGGCCTCAGTTATTCAGTAAAAACTTTTTGATACCTACATTTATTGAATATTATTTGTTCATATATTTAATTGAAATAATACCCATTTACTGTTACCTAAATGTTATAGTTAATACTTTCTCTACCTAATTATATTTCTTTTTTTAATGTGGATTTAAAGATATTTCCCATTTTAAGGGACCTAATTTATACTATTCATAAAAAAAAATTGAACATTACGTACTTCTATTCTTGTGTTATGACATTTTTTTATAATTAAACCTACTTTTATTATAAATAGTGAATATGTGAGCAAAGTTAATACTGAATATCTTATTTTTAGACCTAGGTTAAGTATAAGCAAGGGGCGTACCCTAAACCCTGCGATAAATGTGACAATACTGTTTTATAATATCATTACACAAATAATAAGCTTATAAACCACTCAAACCAAAAGCATAAAATTCCAATATACAACAAATTGTCAGAAAATATTGACCAAATATCTTTAGTTGGTGGATAACGGGAATAGGCATCGAAAAGTTTGTTGTGGAAATCACATTTATTTTCATCAGGTCACGTTTGTTTTCCTTTGAGCATTGTATATTTATGCACTATGCATAAATATACTTAAGATCGCTTAATTGCTTATATGACAACACCTTTTACATCTTGCTAAACAGTTATTAACAATTCTCAAAATGCCACATCCCTCCAAGGACATAAAAATCAACATCAAAAACAAAAACTCGGCCACAACAAAACCTCTTTCAAATAACCTTCACACAAAATCAAAAAACAAAACTTCTCACAATAAATTTAACTAATAATACCAATAGTCTCAATATCCTTCGGGTAAAAGAAGTTATTCTTCTTCATGGGAATGGACGAGATTTGCTGGTCTACTGGTACCCTGGTATCGTAGAGCGACGGGGACTGGAAGATGATGCCGAAGGTGCCGACGAAGCAGGCGATGGTGAACAGCCACAGGAAGAAGCGGTCCAGTACCATGGACATGAACTTCCAGTCTTCAACCACCTGGGAACAAAGGAAAGGAATTTAATTTGTAGTATTTTTTAGGGTTCCGTACCCAAAGGGTAAAACGAAACCCTATTACTAAGCCTACGCTGTCTGCCTGTTGGTCTCCAGGCTGTATCTCATAAACCGTGATAGCTAGAAAGCTGATCAGAAATGATGTATTTCCGTTGCCGCTACAATAACAAATACTAAAAATAAAAATAAAATAAGGGTCCAACAAACGTAATTTTTACTCGACCTTAATAAACAGGTAGATTATCAGACTAAACATTAGTATGTCTACATCAAACGTGACTTTCTATTATAAATGATAGTACGGAACACTTCTTGCGCGAGTCCGACTCGCACTTGGCCAGTTTTTTATTTATTTAGAAATGTAATTCAATTTCGTCATTATTTGACTAAATTATAATTTGTTTTCTCAATTATTTGTCCAGATTCCCAGTTAATTGTTAAATGCCAACATCAAATGAAATTGCAAAGAGATACCTCCAAAACTTCAATTTACTCAAGCTTGGCGTCATTTTTCGTTTTCTATTTCATTCGTCTATAGTTCAGAAGTATCCCTAAGGAAAATCACAACCACTTGTGTTTAAGAGCCAATTTGTTGTCAACAAGCGTTGTTTACTTATTTTCAAAAGAGCACATTTAATTGATCCCGTTTGAAGGTCATTTTTAGATAGGGATGAGAACTGACCAGTTATAGTAGAACTATTCTTAATAGCTTTTGTTTTCTCAAGAAGAACAACCGCTATGTATAATTGATGCGCCTTCAAGATGTCTATGTCCTGTCCTGTCTATCCTCTTTCTAAGCTATAGGCAGATGCGCTACGCATAAATATATTTGATACGTCTTCAAAATACTTTTAACTATTTTTTTCTGGCCACTTCCCCAAACTATGCACAGATCAGCTATCCAATCTCACTAGATTCGGTTAACTGCGAATAAGGTAATCGACTATCTGATCTACACAACCCACTTTACCGAATAACACAGTTACTTTATACTACGAACTTGATTTACCATTAAAAAAGCCTGGCTAGGTATACCTACGTAAATTATCTGCAAAGAAAGAGGAAAGATGACTACATTATTTGAGAATTATACACATAGTCTAGGTAAAATAAAAACATCACTCCAATTAAAACGAATAGTTGAACCTCTTTTCACGACTCTCATTATTTTCATATCTTTCAGAATGTAACCACGTAATTTCTCACAAAGAAGGTTCCTTATCTATTTAACATGGCGTGCATATTATTTACTGCAACTAGAACAATAGTCTCCATTTATCTTACGAATTTATTATTTCTCTCGCTCGTCGTTTGACGACAAAAAGTGGCCATTTCCAGCCATTATTAGGAAAGTCGCCAGGTCGGCGAATACTATGAGCTTCCAAAGCAAAAAAAAGGCCACTGTGGAAGCGGGATGTCACTATACGCAGCGCTTTACCGTCTCGCTTCCACACTACCATTATTTCTGTTTTTTAAAATCATAGTACAAGTTCTCTACAACCTTATCATGTAAATAAAGTTTTCTTTTTTTCATTATTTCCTTTCGCCCTTGAGTCTTAGGGAAGCGTATCAAGGGACAATTTCCCCTTCGAGATTAACCGTGCCTATGCGATTATGTATACAATACGACACGTTTGTAGATAAACACTTTCCTTCAAAGAACTGACGAAAACTTGTTATGGAGATAATATCGCAATTTGTTGCTACTGTCCGCTGGTTTATTTTGTTGTTAGAAAGTTTCGTAAATAATGTGCTTTAGGATTATTATTAGAGAAGCAAGACGCTACAGAAAAATAGTGTTATAAATGCTATAAAAATGTATCTTAACTTTACTGTGCTTTACTCAAAATGCCGTCGTGAAAAACGTGAGAACGGACAATATTTCAGTACGTGTGTATAAATTCTTTACATAGCAGAGAAGCATTACTCAAATCAATTCATTAATTTATTTTATTTCCAATAAAAATCAGAGCTAATTCATTACACAAATTAAGAAAATCACCCCAACCGAGACACAGTGCAACACACACAAAAACAACGGCTATTACCTAAGTATAATGCTCATTGGAGTACGTACACACAGACACCGTGTCCCTAGCAGGAAAACATCGAGTGTGTGCCTCCCACGGGGATCGTGCACTCTCAGCAATTTCGTAGACGCTTGTTGGTTCATTTGACAGTACTTTGACCTCTAATATGGAATTTTGTATCAAAATGTGTACGTTAAGTTTTTGATAGCAATCGTGAAAGCTTTTATAGAGTTTCGGTAACGGAGTGTGCCGTATTCAACCGCATTGCGACTTTAATAGCGTTTCATGTAATTATAATGGCTTTTGTTTGATAAACTTATATTTTTAATTATACTTATTTTTCCTATATTATTTTGTCGCGACCGAATTAACCTTTAAACATTAATAAAAATACTGTTTATTACTCCAAAAGGTTTTAAACAAGAAAATTAAGTCTTACGAGAAAGGGAACATTTAAAGCAAAAACAAAACTACGGAGCTTAAGCAATTAAATATATATGACATCTTTAACTACTTATGTAACGACTAGTATGTAGTATAAAACCTTTTCAATATATAAAGTCGAATATTTCCACTTAACTTCAACCACATTCAATTAGTTACAACGTAAACAACATCAAGCCCATAGCCTGCACTCAAAGAACGCTTATTACACTTGATTTCTTCAGAAAATAAATCAATTGATACAAATTGCGTCTTGCAAATACCCAATCAGACCGCATTCAGTCTGGCTGGATGCCTAGACCAGAAATATAGCTTCAATAAGCTTTGATTTGATGAATTAGGGCCAATTTACCTAACTGACACTTTTTATATTGCGATTCTAGTTACAATTTTGTCATAAAATCAGGAACGTAATAAGATTTTGCGTAATAATTATTTTGTATACCTATTTAAAGAAAGACTGAATCTCCTAAGTCGGGGATGGCGAAATAATGGCACGCGTCACAATATTTTGGGCATGTCATGAATTACAGAACTCATTATGCACCAAGAAATAAAAAATAAGGGTTTGTCCATTCAAAAATCTCAGCTACTTGCTACAAAAATAACAAATGCATTATACAACAATAACCCTATTCGCAAAACCTTAACAAAAGCCTACAATTCTTATCGGAATGCACAGAAATATATTTTACTATCTGCAAAGGATGCCAAGAGTGAATAAAATTTGGTGCAGTGCGTTGGCAGTATTTCCAAAGCTGGCGACGCGACGCGATGTAACCAAATCCCTGGTACCACCACATAAAGTAACATTTACGAATTGTGGAAGAGAGACGCCGCTCTACGCCGTGTCGTGCTATCCCTCTTCTACAACGGCAATGTTCTTTCTTTGCGAGGTCGTGGTAGGGATGAATGCATGTGTTACAAGTTTCTCGGTTACAAAAGCCGCTTACTGCGTCATATTTAATTAAATATAAAGTTTCTTGTGCTTTCAGATGTCACTCGTGTAAAAGTTTTGTATTGTATTTTTAGATACTCGTACTTGCTCTTTACTGACTTTGAGTTGCACAGGTTGTTTATGTCTTATCAATGGTACCTAATTATTTTAAAACGTGTCTTATTATCGTTGTATAATTGTTATCATTAATCATAATTTTAAATCATAGTAAATAGGTACTTCAAGAGTAATTTGGCAAAAGAATAATTCGACAAGACTTTTGTTTTTTTTTTTGTCTGTAGTGTGATTTTGCTGGAATACCCATTCATCAACTATCGAATATATGCATACGTATTTAATATGTAAGTTTGTGATTCAACCTAAGATCAATCTAAACACATTTTTCCTGCAAAACTGCTCTATCACTTCCCGACCCATACCTTCAAATCTATTGTCACCATGCCTACAAAAACCCACGATATATATCCAGAGCGTATTTTAAATAGAAACTCAATATTCACAGGGTGTACCGCAGCCCGCAAATCAGACGACCACGTTATACAGGGTGGTGACAAACTCGTTTTTAGTATATTACCTGCAGTTTGATAAACGATATGGTTTGAGATTTAATCTGACCGTTTGTTTGTTATTGGCTGATATTCATCATTGTTGTAATTTGATTGCTGTAAATATTTCTGGATTTTATTGCTATTTATTGCAGCAACAAAATGTAGTTATTTTTATACTAGATTTATTTTAAGTGCACTTTATAGGATAGTTACCATACCAGTGAACAGGATCAGCCAGCAACTCGATACCAAAATTTAAATTCACCACACTAGATGTGGACATTTTTCAGTGTATTACATAGCTTGCTTACTTATCTCCGTGTTGGGAACTCACGTAACAACATAAACTCGCAATGTGTATGTAACAGAGCGAAATCCTCGCGAAGAGGATCGAAGGATTTCACGATGCGATCCGTGTTTACATTGGTACGGTGCCTCGCGGGATGTCTAAGCTTCTACAACAAATATGCCACCGCACTACATGCAGTTCTTACTCGAAAATGTATTTGTACTGGAAATATTTATGAAATAAATGTCGAGGAAATCCCAACGCTGCCTTGAATCACAGACTTTGAAGCTTTCTAACATATCCTGGGGCATACAGCTGTTCTGTCTCACAAAGAATAGAGGTAGACCCTAGCAGTTGGTACTTGGCCTACAATAATAAGAGTGGCTATATAAAAAAGAGGCAAAGGAGCACATACTATGTATATTTTTTACCTATTTAAAAACTGTATAAAATTGTGTGTTGTTATAAAAACTGTTCATTTTTATAACAACACACAATTTGGCTTGTATGTAAATTTCATAAATCGGTAGGGTGTTATTTTTACGATCCCGTTTTAAGAGTAATAGCACCCCCGCTGTGGCTATTTGCTCCAATATACTCGAAACATGCTTCATATTTTGCACAACGAAGGGATTTAAAGCATTACTTCATTATTTTTTTATAGAACCCTAGGCCAAGAAGTGAAACGTTTATATTAACATTTATTTACTGAGGATAGCTGGTGAAATGGTTGGAAAGGACGATCTCTATAAAAATCTCTCAAAATCCGTCCATTTTCGGGTCTAAAAACATGTTACAAACAAACCAAGCTCGGCAAAAACACGCGCTATCCCAAACAGCCGACATTTCAACACGCAATCCAAAAAACTCGCAAAAACACTTCAGCATTACATATTTCATCCTATTTCGCATTCAGAGGCTGTCGGTTCCGTAAAGATAAGGGCAACTACCATTAATATAGGGTACAGATGGCAAACAAAGTGAATAGACCATTTTTTGGCCCTCGGCTCATCGAGATCGCGGAATAATACGGCGATAGGCTGACGGACGCCGAAAGCCGAGTTATTAGGTCAATAGGGATGGTACGAATGATTGTTGCCTTGTCAAAAGTGAAATGTTTGGGTGAATCCGATACGGATGCTTTCAGACTATAAGGAATAGCTACGGTTATCAGATTGGCTTAGTTTTTGTTGGTCACAAAAAGTAAAAAAAAATGTTTTAAATGTAAGTACCTGGAAGTTTTTTAAGTGTATTGGAACAACGATTCACATTTAAAAACAAAATATGAATAAAAAGGAAAGTGTTATGTTAATATATTATAAACCCATACTTAAATAACTTTAAAAATAAATCTGATAACTACCTATATTGTCAAATTCCAGATTAGACTCAAAACTAGACAAACATTTGCTTGACAGGATCTCAATATAACAAATCTTGGCAAGAGCATTTACAACTAAAACCCACTTTACTAGCTTAAGCTCATCAAACTTGGAACTAATAATTCGAAACTTCATCGGCAAACTAGCCTTAGAACGAAATCTCAATTAACTCTATTCTACTCTGATCCAATCAATGAACTAGGTCATCGTTCGACGCGAAATGAAATTACAATACCACTTCGGCTCTCAAACAAAACGCCCAAAGAAATATCAATAACAAAACGAATATCTATTTACAGAAAAAAGAACGTGGTATTAATTCGCGAACAAAAATGGATCGGCCGGGTAATCCGAAGAGATGTTTTTTAAAATTTATTCGGCCTCCGGGTGCTATTTATATCGCCGTTTCAAAAATGAAGTGCGGTTATCTCGGAGACGTAAAAACGTGTTCGGAATAACAATTCGGCATTCGGCAATAGAGCGGTGGCTGGGTGGCTCGCTGCCGCGGTGCCGCGGTGTTGGCACCCGGCCTAGACGCGGAGCCCGCGCCTCACTAATTTACTTACCCAGTACGTGATGTAAGTTTTGTTGCTAATTTTATTGTTTAGTATTCGCGTGTTTGCGTGTATTTATGTCTCTGAAGATAAAATGACGATTTGTTGTTTTGCATTTGTTTGGGGATTAAGATAAGGCCCTCAATATTACAGGGTAGTAGGGAGAAAAATGTGTTGATCACAACATTTGATAACAAGTCTTTCACACAATTTAATGAACGTTTCATGACAGTAGTTAGTTGTGGATTACTAAGTATTTTAAGTGTTGGATATTTTAGAGATGCAAATTGAAAGTTAATAAAAGTACTTAAACGTTATAACGGTTTACTCACGCGTATTTATCGGGATAGCCCGACTAGTTTCGGACCCAACCGGAGTCCTTAATCATGAGCTGACGCAGCGGCGGGGTCGCGAGTCGAAAAAAATATGTTAATAAAAGTGTTGCGCCGACCCCAAGTAAAATGGGATAAGGACAGGAAGATGATGATTTTGGAGTTGCAAATGTATTTTTATGATATAATAAAACCTTTAAAGGTTCAATTATACTGATCTAGAGCTGGAGCGTCGATTGCAAGACCAATTAACAAAAATCACTTCTTCAAGTACAAAATAAAACATTTCCCACAATTACCTAATACAAAACGCAGCCACCACACGTATTAAGGCGCTACCTCGATTTTATTTGCCATTTGCCATGGCAGATTGTAAGACAACCAGCTTACCAATAGATCTGAAATTTTGATATAGGTAAATTGATACCTTTATCTAGATTCTGCCAGAACGAAAACACGATACTGATAATTTTACTCGATCATAATTAATTTCGAAAACACGTCTAAAAAAGTACTATTTTTGATTTTACAAGCAAGTTACACGATCTTTAAGTTTCAAAATTACTCTAATACATTCGTAACATCAATATTAAGGTTCTGTCAGAACAGTTTTTCCATAACTATTACCAATCATTTTTAAATAAAGTTTTAAGATTTTGTATTTTTTGAGCGGCCGCGATCATGGTAGACGCTACGCAATTCTGAACCTTATGCCCGTGCGCTAGCGATTGATACACAATAATGTACGGAGACGAGCCAGTCGAGCGATTGGGCTCTTCGGGGTTGGACCTATGCATGTTGTCGCTCCGGTCGTAGGTATATTCATTTGTGACGTGATGATCTTAGGTTTTAAATATTTTGTAAGTGTAAATATTAGTTGGCTTAGACCTTATAGGTAATAGTTATATTATTAAATTAGGTTTAGGTTTTATAATATAAAATGGCAAGAACTTAAAAAAAAATATAGTTTCTTAAAGAAAAAAGAAAACAACACCTCAAAGAATGTGCCAAAAATGCAGGAGGTGAAAAAGGCAAGGTAAATAAAATAAAATCATCATTACCTATCTATGCAACTAGTAGGGGGAAGTCCCGTAACGGCGGACGGCACCTAGCGCCGGACACTCGTACTATTTAAGGGGGTATATACCCGTTCGTTATTAAATACAAGTGAAAGGGGCGCGGGGGGCACACAAGTTCAGGATCACGCGTTGCACCTCGCCCGTGGCTTACACGGCCACGGCAGGAGCAGCTGTTTGCTGTTTTAGGCGTGAAATCACGTCGCCACCTAAATATCAATGTAAGTAATTACAGTATATTTATGCATTTACATTTGAGTGGTATTCAACGATAAAAGTAGTACTTGATTGTTATCCGTAAAATGGTAGAATATTATTAAATCTTTTGAATAGTTTTAGTAGGTACCACCTAATGAACAAAAATGTCTGTCCCTTAGCACCGGACACTAAGTAGTCCCTTAGCACCGGACAGGAAAAGAACATGAAAAATAAAAAAAAGGTAATAAAATCTAAGTTTGAAGTAGCAATGGGAGGTAAAGGAAAGCAAACCAAAGGAAAGAACGTAGACAAGAGAAAAGAAGCGACACACTTGAAACCTAAAGAAAAGAAAAGAAGTGAAGTAGAACCATTGACTGAAACATCTAACACAAACATAACAATTTGCGTAGTTTGCTTAGAAGACACTGAGGAAGACTGGATCCAGTGCTCATCCTGTCGTGGGTGGGTACATGAAGCATGTGCAGACATTCCAGAGTCTGGAGATGGCTACATATGTGATCGATGCAGGTTATTTTGAAATATCTGGGGCTAGGGGTATGGCACAAACATTCGTCCGGTACTAGGTGCCACTTTTTAAAATTATACTTTTTGTTACCGAAGTTTGATTGATGGTATTAATTATTTTTAAGCAGAGGTTGCATTTTTGTTAATTTAATTTGATTTCTAACTTTGTTACCTAATATAAGTCATAATTGAATAACATTTTTTTTTAATATTCCTTGTTTTATTTATAAAAAACCTTAGGTGTCCGCCACTGGGGGACTTCCCCCTATGTAGTTATGTAATTTGTTAATTTTAGTGAAATTGTTGTTCTATAACATATTTTTGTAGTTGTAAACAATAACCATTCGTAGGAGAGTTGTAACTATAGGTAGATCTCGCCAAACTTTATGGTGGCTTTGGATATTGCTCGAGTCGCTGCATAAACACCATTTTAGGCAGGGAGGTAACAGCGGGTGATGGTGGGCCACATAGGTACCTACAACAAGGTTGTACGCGTATAGGTACTCGGAAGTTAGATGCGATGCGACCAGCCACTATTACATTTGGCGAGAACTTTTGGTATTCTACACTAATATCATAAAGAGGAAAATTTTGTATTTTTGTTTGTTTGTATAATGGAGAAACTCAAAACTACTGGACCGATTCTAAAAATTATTTTACCATTACAAAACTACATTACCTATCCACGAGTAACATAGGCTATATTTTATCTAGGTAAGTAATATGAGTGTTATTAGATATTATTGTAAATATTAGCACAAATCACTAAATAAGTAGCTACTACGTAAACATAAACACAAAACAAAAACAACAAAAAATCTATGGAGACTTTGTTTTGTGTTATTTTTCTTGTATTGCCTTTTAGGAGAAGTTTACAAATGAACGGATTCTACCAGAAAAAACAATATGTGCTTTAGATGCCGTTCCAGCAACGAATTTTTAACATTACATTATTATTTATATTTCAGTTTTAATAAATATGTTTAAAAATTTATTATTATTGAGGTAGCTATAAAAAGAAATAACGCAATTCAGCATTTTTTGCGGGCGCTATCTTGGATTTTTAATTTATCAAGCCCTTTCATTTGATACCGATATTGAAGGTTTTGTAAAAAAAACATGCTATTCGCCATTTGTGGCGGCGGCCATCTTGGGCCGATATTCATCAAATAAAGCTAGGAACACTTCCGATTAATTCCCATTTCAAACAAAAAAAAACTAAACAACTATCGACTCAGCCGTTCAGGATATACACAAACACACACACACAACACACCACACACATACATACATACATACAACCATGCACGTCCAACTTATCATATTAAGTTTTCATTACAAGTATTTTTTGTAAATACAAAAAAAAAATAATCCGATTAAAAATTAAATGCAAGTTGCGGCTCCTTATCTTCCCTGTTCGGTTCTTTTGACCCCGCGCTGACCTCGATGTGTGCGATTCGCGCGAAGTTCAAATTTGACACATTGAGTGAAGACGATAGCTTGCGCGACGCGCGCGACGCGCGGGGCGTAGTGGGCGGAGCTATCTAAAATGAAAATATTCGCGGTAGCGTCTTAACACTGAAGATAAATCGAATTGGGACTAAATCTAATTACGGACACTCATTACTGGTTACGATGGAAGAAATCAGCACATTTAAATTGCTATCGATCTGGTCTCCCTAAGGAGCTGTGCCATCGCACTGTCGCACCCCCAAGAGACTGGGTACAGAAAGTGCCGAGATGAATTTCAAACGATCGAACTTTCGAAAGATTGGTTTTTTTATGTATTGGGTAATCTGTTTGTTAACTTTTTTAACGGATAGATTACTGCATTTTATTTTTGTTATTCTTTAAAAATTAAAAAAACATAATTAATTAACGAAGTCTAAATGATTAGGTAGCGGCGGCAATAGCTTTCTACCTACAAGTAGTACCTACATTTAAGGTTAGTTAAAAAAAATATTATTATTTATTCAAAATTTATAAACACACAGAACAATTAAAAGGACACAACATTATATTATTTGAGTACAAAGGTACTGGTATATATTTTTTATCAGTGATTATCAGTGAATAAAAAACAAATGCATGTCGATTACACAGGCTACGTTCATGCATTTAATAAACGTGCATATACGCCATGGCTATAGCGCATTTATACACCACAAAAATCGAACGCAAAATGGAACACACAAACTCACCAAAACCAAACACACAGCATCCTATCTACCACAGAACTCTACAGACCAATCAATTAGGCATCCGCCAATTGCGTCGTAGAAAGTGTAAAGTCATAAAACTTGGATCGTTTCAACTAACTGGCGCTCTGATAGTTCTTTGAATACCCTCCTAACTGTGCGAGTGTGTGTGCGTGAACGTGTACGTGTATGTGTGTGTGTGTGTGTGGGACTATGGGACGTAACGACACTTTTATGTTGGCAAAGCCTGCGGCGATGTCTCGTATGGTCAAAGGAGGTTTTATAACACCTTATTTTACCCTAGATTATGAAAAGATCCTTCATTGATAAGTTTTTTTTTTATTCGTTGCAGTTTTATTTTGATAATTTGGTCATTTGAAACAAGATCCTCACGTCTGTTGTAATAATATTTGATTACACATTGTGTGTTTTGCATCAGAATCTGAAGTCATTCGATGACCATGCCAAAGTTTTATCAGATTCCTACTTGATGCCTATAGGATAGGATCATTTGGGAAGTATTTCGTTTCTAATAAAAAAAAATATTTTTTCAATTCAGTTGACAAGCGACGAAGTTTTTCGCGAACAAACATGAGAACCTCCTTCGTACTTAGAAGTAAAAAAGGTATGTTAATGACATGTGTAAAGTAAAGTACTACTGAAAACAAAACTATAAATAAAATGTCATAAAAATAACACGTTTCATATTATAATAATTACAAATATGTTCGTACTATTGAGTCTGGCTGTAATATGTATTTACACCGGGCATACAGAAATTAAAATAATTGCATCCTCTGCCTGAATATCGTAAACAGGCTTATGCTATTGACAACTACCATTCAGCGAATAATAATTTATTTTACTGAAAGTATTTTAATAAACCAAAAGTCAAAAATTATCCTGTAAATAAAATGTTGAAATCCTCGATGCAATACGAAATAACACCGAATTATATTTACAAATGTTTTGAATACTGCTTTCAGACACGAAATTAAAACTTTTGTGAGGGCCGGATTTATGTGTCAAAACAGACTTGCACGTTGTGTACTTCCATACACAAGAGTCATGGTTTTAATTATCTTTATAGTATATTTACAACTTTTGCTTTAACCGTCCCTGCTTCGATACCAAATGAAAAACGATTGAATCTGGTATGATTTTTTTTTTTTTAAATAAACGAAATCTCGCATCATTGCACCCCTTTACGCATATCCCTTGTAAGAAATAAAAGTAATTACCTAAAATACAAGTAAAAGTAAACTCATCTCAGTAATCTCTTATTACTGAGATGAGTTTACTTTTACTTGATAAATTGTAGGAAATTAATGACGTCACACGTTCTGCTTCTTCTACGGAGTAAGAAACTGAATCTGTACTTTTTGCAGACATTAGTGGTGAATTAACGCCACACGGAACTATAGAAAAAGTTACACGTAAAGGTAATATAGGTGGTGATATGGTAGTTTCTGGTGACCTAACAATTCTCCACAAAATTTTGCTATCTACTAAAAATAAAAACAAATAGAAAAAAAATGCATCAACTATTAGTTTGACAACTATTCTACTATTACTTCCTTCTACTATACTGTGCAATTATTTTGCTACCAATCATTTGCTATTGTCTTAAGTCGTTATTATAATTAGCAAAGTCGGACTCCACACAAACATGGTCAAAGGAAAATTCAGTAAATAAACTATTAAACTTTAAGTAAATTAGGTATTTGTTAAATGTCATTATTAATCATAATACTTCCCTTAATGGCAGTATTTTCCCAATTAAAAAGAATCAACTTTTTAAAATTCGAACAACCCGAAACTTTAAATCCCTCATTCACATTTCATTGACATTCGAATGAATGATACGTCACATAACATTCATTCGTTCATCTGTAAGGAACACTCATTCATTGACATTTGCTGCTCGGTTTCGGAGGGTCACAATATTAGTTCAGTTAATGCGTTAGGTGCGGTAGCAGGAAATTAATTGCTATTATCAAGGTATTTGTTTGTACAGCCATTTGTCAAATCGATTTTGCCGATTATATTGATAGTGTTCGAGTTCGAACTATTGGTAAGGTGAATTAGGAGTTTATGTGTTTACGTGCTAAAGATATTACTCTATATTATCTCTGCAAAGTTTCTTCTATAGTTTAAAGGGAAATGAGCATTATTTTTAAATGTCATAGTTGAAATATGTATTAAATGTTTTCTTTGCTTTGGTACTAAGGATATTTAAAAAAAGAACGTCTACTATACTATCTATCAAAATTCGTTTGTAATCTTTTAGCTATCATAGTGCATTGATCACCTATTCTTGCATATTTAGTTGACGTTTCTCTTTAATGTTGATACTAAGTCCTCCGTAATGCCCTTTTATAATAAAAAATCATACTAAGCCAGAATAAAATTCATATAAAAACTCTTCGTATTCAAAACCAGTACATTGATACATAAAAAATCTTGGATTATTTGTGGTGCTAGTAATATCCAAAATCTACCAAAAACCTGTAAAATACACACAAATAATCAAATTACAAGACAGTCTATAATTCTCCCATACATAATTGTGCTAATATCGATTTGTAGACGTTCAGCAAACGAACGCCGTAATTTTAATGCTCTCCAATGCCTATTGAATATTTAAATTGGAATTAACGATCAGAGACGTTCTGTCGGCTGCGTCTTAGTACGTTTACTGAAGGGAAAGTAAGAAATCAACCAATGAATTCGATCAAATGGAATGAGGTATGAAATTGGGCGTGTTCTTTACTGATTGTCACCTCGTTACAGACTCGCTCGTTTAACTGCTCGCGATTATGTGCGCCTGGTACTTTTATTTCGGATTGAGTTAGTTAATTGTGTTTGAATTATGAAATGATGTACGAAATCACAAGACTTTTTTATTGAAAGGTTGTTGAAATTGGATTTGAAATAAAATAGACACCAAAAAATATGTAAAAAAAATTGACAGATAATGCTCCCGGAGCTGTCTGACTCTATGTACACGACAAGTCTCCGATACTCGCGATAAAGTCTCATTATCAATAATATTGTTCTTTTACATGTTCAGTCAGTCAAGGAACATCAATGATCAATCACAGATGTACGATCTGCCAATTGAAAACTTCATTATGTGTTCAATAAAATAGATATTCAAATAGAAAAAAGCTTCTTCGTTTCCAACCAACCAACATTTTTTTATAATAATTGGTGTTTTTCAGGAGCTTCGAAAACATGGTGCTCATAGACTTTAGTTGTTAACTGTATACCACAACATATCACCCACAAAAGCAGTCACCTTTCATGCAACCAGCGTACACCGGTCACTACAACTCACACCAGAATACAGTACATTTTCAACCCTTTCATTACACCTCAGTATTTCGTACGATGTTTACGATGCAGTTTGCACGCGAGTTTGCAATGAACGGCAAAATTACGAGTTCTTTTATAACAATACACCAAAGTTCATGAATCACGTGAACTTTAAACTATAATAGTTATTTAGAGTGAGTTATGGGGTTTCGGGATAGAAACTGACGTTTTCGGCCGGAAAAGTGAATGTAATGCGAGGATTATTACATTCACTTGGAGGAAATGACGGTTTGCTAAGGTGGTCAAATTTTCCACGTTGACAGATCGCGAAAGTGACATTTTATAAAAAAAAAAAACGTATATACATGCTTCTTCCTGCGTTTTCCTGTCGCAGGTCTGCTGGCAGAAATTTCTTAAGAAATAAGCAGTACCTTTGTACCTATGTATTGTTTTTACATTTATCATCTTAACCCCTTTATAAATGTTGTATTCAAAAATAAATAAATAAAAACTTGTTCATTTGTTTGTTTCTTCTATAACACATATTAGTGCGTTCCCGTTGACACAGAACCATATCAAATAGAGCGGAGCAACATACCTAAAAATACAGTCAATAAATATAAAGTAAATTTCAGAAACAAAAGCGCCTTACCTCGTTATCCTTGTCGGCGTCTTTGATGTGCTGAGCAATGAAGCGCACACTCTTCAGGGCGGCGGCCACCTCGGGGGACATGTGCCGCGGCAGCATGTTCTCTGATTCAGTCACTACGACAAATGTTATGAGAATGTAGCAACCTGGATTATGATTGTTTGGATTATTCTATTAAAAATATAAATATGGTCAACCCGATGGACCTACACCAACTCAAAAGTATAGCCGTGTATTTTTTTTTTCTTTTAAAAAAATCACGACTCCCGAGTTTAAAAAAAAACACTAAGGAACTTAATCCTTCTATCGCGGGGGGTTTCACGGACATCCAATCCACATTGCACAGACACCCAGACTCAGGATTTGTGGAATACACTAATTCTTGTACTACGCGGGAATCGAACCCGCGGCACGTCGCATGCAGTGGTAATTGGTGTAGTGACCTATACCACTCGGCTATCCGTGCAGTCAAAAGTGCAGTCCGCTCCGCTCCCGTAGACAGGCAGCCTTATGCATTGTGCACAGTTTGAGTGACGCTAATGTAAAATTATGAGCCTAAATAGTCTCAATAGGTCATTCAGTAATTAACAACAACACACCTTTGAAGAACAGGGACATTATTATTGACACAATTACAAGTAAAACCCTCTGTCAATGTAACAGACCAATTGAGGATTAAAAATAATGAATCTTACCTGAGGGTCGTTGATGAGCACTAGTCGACAGCATGTCGTCCTCTGGCGCTGGTGATTTACGATAATCACCGTTATCTTTGGAGTCTCCGAAAGCATCGGTCAAACTGTCCCGGCTAGATGAACAAAGTTTATGTATAATTACATGTTTTTTACTAAAGAATACGAAACTATCTGTAAAGGTAAATAGTATCCGAAACCAGTCGTGAAATCCCGAGAAATACGAATAAAAGTTAGGTATTATTAAATAACCAAAGACACACCTACGCCATATATGAACTATGTAGGTTTAGATTCAAGATTGTTGAATTACAACGAAATTAACACCTATATGTAATTCGATACTAATGAGTGTTCAATACTGCTGCGATATCGAATAGCGTTGTATTAGGTGTACAGTAAGTAATACAGGTACAATTAACAAGATCTAAACATACTGTTTTTGTTTTAAAACTGTACTATGATCTCTTGATCAGAGACAGAGATAAACGGTTATTTCTTCAGTAATTAATAAATCATCATCATCTTCCTGCTCTTATCCCATTTTGCTTGGGGTCGGCTAAATACATATCACTTTTTACACGACTACAAAAAAAAGTGCAGTATTTTGCTAAATAACTGCTACTCGTATTTGAAACCAGTTCCAAACATGGTGTTACTATTTTAAAACAGGCTAAACTTAAATTAAAACACCTCAAAACTTCACAAAGATTAACGATGGGATATTCGCTTCGGTATTATTTCGAGCATACATTAATATCTCGAACATTATCGGGTACAATCGGAGCCTTTGTCTGCACTCCGAGTGCGATGTCCAAGCTTATAAGCTCGTTTGCAAAACGTGTACGAGAATGTACTGTATGGAATATGTGCAGTTCTGCGCGGTACTAACGATACGGTATTTTACAGTTGGAGAGCTAATTGGAGTATTGTAAGTTAAATGTTAATGTGCTTTAAATCGATACCAATAAATGACAAGCTGGGGCCTACCGGCTCTCAAAGTAAAACTATTACAGATGTGGAAGTGAGTTGCCACTTTACACCGTGTAGTGATCTCGTTTCTTAAATTGCAATAGTCTTACTTCGTTAGGAAGGTGAGACTGTTTACATTGCAGAAGCATGGCGCTCTACAATGCCCAGAGCGGCATCTCACTTTCACTGGTCACACTACTTTCTTTAACATTATATTAAAATACGCTTACAGTACGCGGCATATAAATTGATCCAAAATTACAGATGCGCCGAAATTTTCGGGTCTCATAAAGAAAAACAGTGTGACAAAAGTCACGGCGCGTAACCATAGCAACGGCCGTCATTTTCGACTGGCCTGTTCGTCTAGTGGTTAGTGACCCAGACTGCTATACCGGAGGCCGTGGGTTCGATCCGCACCCAAGACAAATGGTTTTGCGATGAGCACGATCATTTGTCCTGTGTCTGGGTGTAATATTATCCAAAATTGAAAATATGTACATAATATGTATTTAGAAATATACTAGCTGTGCCCGCGACTTCGTTCGCGTGGTTGTCGAAACAAAACAACGTCGTTTAAATAACAGTAGGCTATATACATATATACCTTGGCGTGAAAATAGATGACGAACTAAGAATATTATTAAGTAAAAAATGTACTACCTAAGCTTCAAAGTTCCTATTAATATTTTAAGAGTTTTTTTTATGTCACAGCTATGGGTTAACATTCAAAACTCACTGAGATAAACTGGAAGCTCTTCAGAATAGATTTTTAAAACTACTTGTTATTAATAAAAATACAAAAGCACATGTAAAGGAGATTATAGTACCTAAATTATTTGAAATAGAAATAGCTGTTGCCCGCGACTTTGTCTGCGTGGTATTGAAGAGTAGGTAAATTGAAGATGTGTAGTGCTGTACAAAAAGTAAAGCTAAATAAAGTTTAATGCAAGCTCCTTAATCCAGTTCTGTTCCAAAATTATTTCTTAACTTTCTACTAATAACCTTTAGTCTTACAAACATATTACTTGACTGTTAACACTGCTAATTTTAAAGGTAAGTCCAACATTCATATGATGAAAGGTCGTATTATATTGTTGCTGTGGCCACTATCTTACACTGATTTGACAATTTGGATTGAAGGACTTGAAAACGGACGATGGGGAAGAAGTGTGCCGGATTCTGACTGGCTAAAACCACCTGAGCGCATCTCCGTTCCCTATTATCGGGAGCCATTGGAACACTTTCACAAACTACCGCGAACCCTGACGGGAGAGATCTTTTTAACGGGAGCTTCTTAATTGACGTGGAGTCAGTTCTCCCCAGCGCTCATTAAGAGGCGCGTGAAAGCACCGTGTTCCTCGTCTTTGCCTTTATACAGTACAGTAGACTTCCCTTAGACTACTGGCGTAACCTATTTATGGTGGTTTGAGGAGGGTAAATTTGGTCTTTCTTCTATTTGTTGCTCGCTGAGCACGGATCGAGTGGTCAGATGAGGCTTCCCGGGTTTTTTCTGCGGTTTTTTGTTGTACGTCATCACTTCTTTGCAGAATTCGATGACGGCACACCAACTATCCTTGGTTACGGTAAACTAATACCCTCTGGAAACACTAAAAATAATAATGTATTGAATTATGTTGTGGAGTTTGTTGCGCCGTTTCTTCTCTATTTTTAAGTTTAATTAGAAAAACCTTCTTCTTTTTCTTTTTGTGTCAATTGTACGTAGTATTTGGTGAATATTAGATCCTCTGAATTGCAAGTGTGCAGACATTTTCGTCACTATAGGTGATGTGACATCGTCTGTACGGAGATGACGCACTCTTACTGGATGTTAGAGAGGTCTGTATACCCAAATTTTGTTTGTAGCGACCTACTTGGTTTCTCAGACGGTTGAATGCCTTCCAAACAGGCCACTGCAAAGAATTCCGGACGGCAGACGTTTCTGAGGTGGGACATAAGTAGCAGGTGGTAAATGCTGATCTGCCCAGATCTTGCACCGAGTTCGAGTTGGAGTTTTGTTTGTAGCCAGTGTACATCGGAGGAAGCTCTTTTGGCTCTTAAGTCTAATCGGGTGTAAGCTTTGGTATTACATAGGGCATGTCCGATGTCGTGTGTCTGATTCCTCGACGTCTTTTTCGAGCGCGACTTCTCTTCTAACGTCAGGTAGAGCAATGCTAATCAAAGGGAGAACTTATTGAGCAGGGTTGGTTTTAAACAGCCAGATATTATTCGACACGTTTTGTTGAGCGCTATGCACTGTGGTGCGGCGAACATCCGACGCCGCTCCCAATCTGGTGGATGTATGCGGGCGCAGCAGATTATTCCGGGCACAGATCTTCTATTTCATTTTCTTTCTACTCCTTGACGGACGAATTTTCAAAAATCCCTTCTTAGTGTTATATGGTTATCAATGTTTTAAGTTTCTCATTACGGTAGTTTGAGCTGAGCTAACTGAGCCTGAAGAAGAG
The DNA here is from genome assembly GCA_941860345.1 of Chrysodeixis includens. NCBI lineage: Eukaryota > Metazoa > Arthropoda > Insecta > Lepidoptera > Noctuidae > Chrysodeixis > Chrysodeixis includens. Next base: position 10,081,572 of record OW796106.1, on the reverse strand, counting down.
TAATGTTACGCACACGTAACAAAACATTTGCGGGAGAATGTGAACGGGGCATACTCGTACGCGAGATTAATGATATTAATAACAGTCTATCAACACACTTTTACCAATGCAACTACCCTATACCATCGCAATTGGTGCACAATTGTAGTAGTGTATAAGTAGGTACTATCAAATCTTTAAAACCACACAACAAAATTGCAGTCAACAGCTAGTTAATAAAATATAGTAAATCATTTACCGTCCAAACTATTGTTTTTGTTTATTTAACAATTGTATGTTAAAAAAGCCAGGTACTTTATACGATACTTTTGTACCATCAAAAACGATAGAAGAAAAGTAAATGTTTGTTTAGTAAAATTTATATTCAAAAATTATTGAAAAATAAACTCAAAAAGTGTATATCGAAATGAAATTTGAACTTGAAGTGAAAAAATACGAAGCTCGCAATTCACCAACCCGGCTATTTTGATTGCTAAGTTGTAAGCCAAATAACATGTTAATACATATTAATGTAAAAACATAAAACCATAGCAACAGTATTTTGGTCGCTATGGTGACTCGTACACAGCTATGGTGACAGTAGAACAGTTACGAAAATTCGTGATTGATCACCCCCTGTATAGGATAGCACAATAATATAATTATAGTATTTATGTTAGCCCGACCTTCAGCAATAATATAATGGTGTCAAATCTTAACACCGCGATTCAGAAAACGACGAAATTTGCACAACGCCATCTATTGGATTTAGAATTTAGCTATCAACATTAGTTCTATTTTTTGTTATAAGATGTCGTTGCAAGTACTACACTGAATTGCGTAACGTAATTATTTTACTTCTTGAATTCACTAAATTAATCATATCTTTTGGTAGAGTGAACCGATTTTGATCAAACAAAGACTAAGTTATACCTCAAGTTGCATATAATTTTTGTGTATAAACATTGTCTGCATTAAGTTCGTAGATTTTACGTGATGCGCGCACATACAAACAGACAAACAGACAAAAATTTCAAAAATGATGGAAATGGGTTCTGTTAGTTATCTTTTCACACCCTGGCTATTCTTTTTTTCAATTTCTTCAATGTACAAAAATGACTTTTCTACAGATTTATTATATGTATAGATATGTGTCGAAATGAAATTTGAACTTAGAGTGAAAAAATACGAAGCTCGTACTTCCCTGAGCCCGCTATTTTAATTTCTATATTGTAAGCCAAATAGCATGTTAATATTAATGTCAAAACATAAAACCATAGCAACAGTATTTTGGTCGCTATGGTGACATTGTCAGTTACACCAGTTACGTGTTCTTTAAAAATAAAGGTTTATTGCTAAGACCCTATGGTTAATAACCTGATAATAAATAGCCTATATGTTGTCTAGACCTGTCCTTAATCGTCATGCAAAGTTTGAACAACATACTTATGTATATTAAGAAGTTTTTTCGATTAGCCGGTAATTGTCATATTATAAAATTCGTGATTGCCCACCCTCCATATCAAATAGCGCAATAATATGTAGAATTTATGCTGTCACGACCTCTAGTCAATATGTTCTGAAAATCTGAAATGAAATGAAAATAAAATCTGTACATTATTTTTTTGGGATTATCCCGGACATATATTTACGGATAGTTTAACAATTTTATGACAATAGTTCTTTAAACAGGTAACCGTCACAAAACGATGGGCAGAAAAGCTTAGTATTCACGTAAACAGCTTTAATTTTCATCGACTTAGCTTCAAAACAGTCGGAGTTTCATAGAAACGTACCTCCCCCTTTTTTACCCCCGTTAAGACAGAATTTCCAAAAATCTTTATTGCGTCATTCTTAACTTCTAACTAAATAGCCAAATATTAATTTTAATCGAATTAGCTTCAAAACTGACGGAGTTTCATACAAATTTACCCGCCCCTTTTTACCCCCTTAAAGAGCAAAATTCCAAAAAAAAGATAGCTTAGATGTTAGCGAGGACTAATAGCTACATAATAAAAAAGTTTCATCAAAATCCGTCCAGTAGTTTTTGAGTGAAAAGCGGACAACAAACAGACAGACAGACAAAAATTTTTTTTTTCTTACCTTTGGCTTCTATTGGTTGTATGAAGATACCCCATCTAAGTTTTTCTTTATTATCTTTAATGTACAGACATGAGCTTGTTACAATTTTATTATATGTATAGATTAACAATTTTATGACAATAGTTCTTTAAACAGGTAACCGTCACAAAACGATGGGCAGAAAAGCTTAGTATTCACGTAAACAGCTTTAATTTTCATCGACTTAGCTTCAAAACAGTCGGAGTTTCATAGAAACGTACCTCCCCCTTTTTCACCCCCGTTAAGACAGAATTTCCAAAAATCTTTATTGCGTCATTCTTAACTTCTAACTAAATAGCCAAATATTAATTTTAATCGAATTAGCTTCAAAACTGACGGAGTTTCATACAAATTTACCCGCCCCTTTTTACCCCCTTAAAGAGCAAAATTCCAAAAAAAGATAGCTTAGATGTTAGCGAGGACTAATAGCTACATAATAAAAAAAGTTTCATCAAAATCCGTCCAGTAGTTTTTGAGTGAAAAGCGGACAACAAACAGACAGACAGACAAAAATTTTTTTTTTCTTACTTTTGGCTTCTATTGGTTGTATGAAGATACCCCATCTAAGTTTTTCTTTAATATCTTTAATGTACAGACATGAGCTTGTTACAATTTTATTATATGTATAGATAAGTTATCCGTTGCCTAGCACACATAACACAAGCTGCTTAGTATGCTTTACTTGGGACTAGATGGTGTGTGAATGTTGAGGAGTATTTATTATTATTACTAGCTTTTGCCCGCGGCTTCGCACGCGTTAAGAAGTATTATTGTTTAGCAAGTTAGTGTAAAAAATTAGGGCCTACAAAATTTCCTTGTACACAATATTCTTAACTGATTTGTCATTTGGCACTAAACCTATAAGCTACTGAGAGAACTTACTCGTGAGCAAGCAACATAGAACTGCCCATGAGAGAAGCAATGTTCTCTCAAGTCAATACCCGCAAATTTGAGAGTTTGCCCCTGAGACTTGTTTATAGTCATGGCTAGTCAAAAATCTAAGAAGATTTCTACAAACATACCCTATTTCATCCCCTTATGTGTGGAATTAATCAAAATCTTTCTTAGCGGATGCCTACGTTATTGTACCCATGTGCATGTAAAGTCTCAGCCCGATCCGTTTAATTTTGACAAAGTTTCATAAAAAATGTCATCCCCTATTTTATCCCCTTGGGGGTAGAATTTATCAAAATCCTTTCTTAGCGGATACCTACGTCATAACATCTACCTGCATGCCAAATTTCAGCCCGATCCGTTCAGTAGTTTGGGCTGTGCGTTGATGCATTAATTTCGATCGAATTTGATTACCATAAAAACGGTTCTAGTGAGTTAATCTTAAAAGATAAACATATACTGTCGCGGACATTTTTTTAGATCATTTTAATAGGAATAATTCTTACATACATATATTGTGTGTATCTTGAACCGTTTTCGCAGCGCACGCAATGGAAGCCCTCAAGAATGAACAATTTTCCCCGTTTTTTTTTCACATTTTCCATTATTTCTTCGCTCCTAATAGTTGCAACGTGATATTATATAGCCTAAAGCCTTCCTCGATAAATGGTCTATTCAACACAAAAAGATTTTTTCAATTCGAACCAGTAGTTCCTGAGATTAGCGCGTTCAAACAAACAAACAAACAAACAAACTCTTCAGCTTTATAATATTAGTATAGATTAGTATAGATTTTGGTTCAACTTATTTGCCGCATACTATACACAGTATACACACATAGCTTACCTCATTTCAAGTTCATTGGTGTATCCATTAGACACGAAGGTATCATCATAGTCGGGGAGGGAGTACTTGGTCCTCCTCATCATGAGGAGTTTGGGCATCAGCTGCAGGAACAGTTTCTTCATCCATGGCGACATTGTATGGGTCGAAGGAGACCTATTATGGAAGTCAAAAGTTATTTCTTCGAGGCAATTTAATTAAATTTTTATTTTAGTGTTTTGTTTTACTTTTATATTATTTATTTTTAATTTTTATCTTTATTTGTTTTCTTGTTTGGCCTAAGGTGGGGGTGATGTTAAAAGCTTTGTATATTATTGTTTATAAATTGATAAGAAAGCTGAACAAAGTGGTATTTTTGTGACTATACTTTTGAAAATTCTTTGGATAAAATAATTGCCTTTAAAAACTGATTGGTGATTTTAGCTGTACTTCAAAATAAACGTGGAATTAACCTCAAGATAAGGATAATTTGGTTTGAAAAGTATTCTGAAAATTTTGGTAATAAATTATCGATGAATAAAAATATACTTTTATCTGTAAATTAAAGTGTAATTGGTGTTCTGGTTCCGTGTACTGCTGAAAAGAAATGTATCTGCGAATCAGTATAATTGGTTTTCAACATTGACGTGATGGGTATTAAAACCTAGAAAAAACCTACTATAATTCAATAATATGACTTAGGTATGTGTTCTTTACACTGATGGAGTTACGATCCGATATGATTTTATTCCCAAACACGTAACAAACACTTCTTGTCGTCGCAAAATTAAAGAAATACGTATATTTTCAATTGTGAAAGTTAGTAAATGTAATAATGAAACAATAAAATTGATTTTAATCTTTGTCTCTCTACTACAAAATTAAAAAGTCGTTTCTGCGGTATACCAACACTCAAACGTATCACAATAACATAAGAATTAAATTAAATTATTATACGTTAAGCTGCGTGATAAAACGAATCAAAGTCACACCTAAACATCAGACAATTACAATAAACACATTCAAAACCGACACAATCCACACGAGTTGCCATAGCAACGAAAGATTTAACTCGAAATGTCGCGTTAATTATCGTATAAACTGATGCATTAAATTTTATACGGCGGCGCAAATTATTCAAAGCTTTAATAGCTTATCGTGCTATCTCCCGCAACATATATCACACGTGTTCTATTACAGTAATGACAAAATAACAATGAAACGGAAGATTTATTCGAAGCGCCAGAATACGGGCGTAATGGCTGCCGAATAACTATTCAGAGTACAAATGTATGCAGGGTATAACGGAGAATAGTGGTCGAAATTGGTAGTTCTTTTTTTGGTTTTGGTGTTTAGAATAAGGTACCTATGAAAAGTTGTTTTAAGAATTGACCGCACTATTTGAGTGGTCATAATTGCCATATCGGAAAAGAAGTAGCGTAGTTTATTAAACCATAGAAGTAATAAGTAGGTATAGTTTACACTGTCACAAATTGTTCGTATATTAATTATTTTAGTGTGACGTGAGTGTGTTGTATTCTTTGAGTGTACTTTAACGAGTTCCAACGAAACGTGGTTTATATTTTGATTCGTGAATAAATTTGATGTTATCATTTAAACACTCAATAAAAAAAAAGTCGTCGTACAAAACATTTTACTAAATAGCCTTTCCGACTTCGTGAAATTAAACAAAGTAACGAAAATAACAGCTTGCAACCTATAGCTAACAAACATTTCAATATTTTACAATTACTTTATTTACATACTCCATTTGATTCCCATTCCATTTGAAGCTGGCAATACTTGGCACATCACTGAACCCATTTGTAGGAACCGTTTCAAGTGCGCAGTCGGTTAATTTTTATTGTAACGAGAATGAGAGTGTTGTTTCACTTGCATTTGCTATTCGTTTATTGCTTCTGTTGCTATCCAATGTATAACTGTGTTTAAGGAAGCTTTAATTTAATTAATAGAAGCTAAGATCGTAAGTTGAATTTTGTAACAAACAGTCAGTTTAGTAACTACAGAATTGAATAGTACAAATTACTGCCATCTTTTCCGGTAGAAAATCAAGTTTGTAATGATTTATTTTATTAATTTCGTAGCTTTTATTACAGTTTAAAAATCAGATAAATGTAAGATTTTACAAATAAATCTCGATATAAACAGATATTTTTTTTAATAAATAAGTTTATACACCTAATTGTCTAGATGCGAATGCCGTGTTCTCCTTTAGTCGAGGAAGCCCAACTCAAATCTTCGTGTACAATCTTAAGAACAGAATACATTTATTTATTTGCTAGAGATACTTTGTTCGTGATACTTGATATAAATAAATAAAGTCCGGTAAAATGAACTTACATACTTATTTCTTTTCTAATCTTTAAAAGCCCCTATTCTGCAATCTAATGACTGTTACAACACAACGTATATCAGAATAGACCCCCTATAGCTGAACAACTAAATTCCCGTCACGTCTCTTGCCAATACCGTGCATTCAATAAAGAGCATTCTAAACTAGAGTGTTGCCATACGTAATATTTCACACTATTGTCCCGTTATCGAAGTGACACGGTTACAATGAAGGCAGAAATTTATGCGCTCTCCTTTATTTAGTGAATAGCTTTTACCGACTATTTTGTTACTATTCAGTAACATTTTTTGGTTTTGGTATTTGAATGTTGGTATCTTTCATTAAATGACGTCAATGAATTGAGAGAAGTTAAACTTAAATAATACATAGTTTGCGTAACCCTCATTTTGCTACGCCGTAGTCCGCTAAAAGAAATGAAACACCGATATTCGTAGACACTACGTCATTCTTGTATTGGCAGAGCTTTTATTGTAGTTACATACATTAGCAACATAATAAACGCCATATTCTAGTATATCCGATGGGATGCGCTTGAGGTTGACAATCTGGGAAGCTAGGATCGGAATACGTAATATATAAAATAACTATGTAAGTATAGACTGGCCTGTTGGTCTAGTGGTAAGTGACCCTAACTGCTATACCGGAGGTCGTGGGTGCGATTCCCACCTAGGACAAATGTTTGTGTGATGAGCACGATCATTTGTTTTGTGTCTAGGTGTAATTTATCTATAATATGTTACAAACATAGTATTTAGATATACAACGTTGATAAAAGCGAGAGGCATTAAATGAAACCACATATTCTGTATATCATTATAAGGCTACACAACAAAAATCAAATCAATGTAAGCAATAGTTTAGTCACAGGATATTTTTTTAGTTTTTTTTTAGTTTGAACATGCTGTATCTTCCTGATTAGGTGACTAAGTTTTATAGGCATAGTTATCTAATAGTCATTCACCGCAAAACAACAAAATTCACGCGACGTTGCCGCTCCGCATCGTAAGTTTGCAATACAAACAAGTGCACTATTACCAAATATTTCCTTAAAAGAAAGTACAGATCACGGTCATCTCACTCTAATGTAATAAGCGTAACAGAAATAGAAATAGATCAGTCTGTTGCTATTGCGCGGGCGACGGCGGCGGTGACTCGGATAAGTACGTCAAGGACACGATTTTTACATTGTTTAGTGCGAAGACGCGTCGCTTCCGGGGTGCACGTTACGCAATTAAGCACAAATTATTGTCGCTCACGCGTCCGGTTTTCAATATTCTCTAATATTGTTAAGTTTTTATTGTGATAGGACACAGTTTAAGTTTAGTTGTGTGTGCAGTTTTTAATAATTTTGTAAATTAGGTACGTAAGACATCCATAATGCCTCGTGCTACATACACTGCTTCAGACTTCACTGGACAGCAGTGGATTGGTCGATTTGGACCAGTACGATGGCCACCAAGGTCCCCGGATCACTCCGATGGACTTTTTTTTGTGGGGTTTTGTGAAAGGTGAAGTGTATGCAACAGACGTGAATACCGTAGAGGAACTTAAAAACCGAATTATTTTAGCGTTTCATAAATTAAAAAATTCAACAAACAGAGATTTTATTGCACGATTAAATAACAATATTATACGTCGTTATAACTTGTGTATTAATGCAAACGGCGGACATTTCCAACAATTGAAGATTTAATGTGTAAGTATAACAATGAATTATTATTGTTTATTATGATCATTGATCATACTTTCCAACGATACCTACACCACTTGTTTACATTATCGTCTACATCAAACCCGGCCGCTCTGCTGTGTGTGAGCCCGCCACACGCGCTATGCGATAGGTACAAATGCGATGTTGCCGTTTTGTTACGCAGGTCACCGCACGTCAGTGTAAATTTTTATTAAGGGTGTTTACATTTTAAGTTAATAATTAAGCTATTTAAGTTCTTTGAAAAAAGTTTTTTCGTATACTTCTTGAAAACTTTTTTTTAATAGTTTCGGATTAGCAGTAGGCACTTATAGTATATGTGGTTTCATTTAATGCCTCTCGCTTTTATCAACGTTGTATATATAAATGTGTTTATTGGTTATCAAGTACTTTCCGTGTGGTGTCCGGATATAAAGAATAGCACCACCCCATATCCTCCACTGGGTGTCGTAAAAGGCGACTAATGGACCTTAAGACCCAGTGCACTGTACCAAGCACCTTGGGTTACCCGAACGGTGGCGGGTAAACAACCAACAATCGCATTCCCAAAGAGGGTTAGTGTCAGGCAGGCGGCCGACTATAAAACCATAGCCAAAACTTTAAGCAACACGTCTAGAGGACGTGTTGCGCCGACCCCAAAAATAATTGGGATAAGGGCAGGGGTATGATATGATGGTTATCAAGTACTCATAACACAAGCTACTTAGTATGCTGCTTAACTTGACACTAGATAGCGTTGTCTGAATGTCAATGTTATTTACTCGAGTAAGAAATATAGAATAGTTAAAATTTTACGAATTACCTATATTTCATAACCATTAACAAAATATGTATCCCATATGTAGGTACCATACACAATAATAATAATACGAACATTACTATTTATGAATTCGTTGTTACAGTAAACACATTAGCGCGCTTAACTAGTGCAAATGAATTCCTAATCACGCGCGTCGGTTCGGGTGGGATATTAATTATAATAATATCTCGTTAAGTGTATACATATTAGTAGGAAGTACCTATTAGACTAGTAATTGTCTTTATTACATTAGTTTATTTCCTATTAAAAAGACTTTCTGGTATTTGTACTATAATCTCTTGAGATAGAGTCGTCTTGTCTTTGTGGAAGCGAGAAAGTGTACTTTATATGTTGCGGCATCTCACTTACTACTACTGTTACTGTTACTACTGATACTGTTTCTTGATGTTAAGTATGTAGTGTATGCAGGTCTTGTATATGTCAGCCAGAGGCATGCAGAGCATGTGCGAGCGATCCTATGACTCTGGTTTAGGTAGTAGAAGGGGCCCGGGGTGTTTTTAGTCGGTGGGAGTCCGACATATCCCCACGCCGAGGGCACGGCGTTGAAGTCGTTGGCGTTCCAAATAGGGAAAAAATAATCAGGTCCTGTAAATGTGCTATGATCTAATCGTGGTGTAAGTGATTTTTTTCTTTTTCTGTAAAGTGGAAAACAATCCTGTGGAACTTTTGGTGCTCTGTGATAACACTCACTAAAGGAATTGGTTACAGCGATTTTATCCTCATTGTATTGTCTCATTTGTTTATTAAGATTTAGTAAAATTGTTTAATATTTTGTATTTTTTAATGTGGTAAAAGGCCTGTGCCTAGCCATGCGACGTATAAAGACTTCTTTATTATTTTATTTTTTACGACATTTCTTTTTTGCTCAAGTATACCTAATTCAAACTTAAGAAACCTACTATAGGTTTAATAAATATTATTTATTTATTTCATCTTGTTTAAGAATGAGCCAGTTTAATTCTAATACCTAATTCATGTTCTAGGGGCAATACCTAATTCATGTTCAAATAGCAACCACTCAATCACCTAAATGACAGGGGTGTCTCTAAAAGCTGTTTTTAATTTTGTATGTGTGTAATACAAATTCAGCAATAAATTATCCAGGTTTGGTATTCTAATATTGGCTATGTGACTCTTTACGTAGCATTAAGGTCTTTATAATGTGGAACTAAGGGGGAGTTCGCTAATCCACAGGCAGAACTAAGGTACGCAAAGCAAATCTTCAATTTTAAAAATAGTCGAGATTTGCGTTGGCTTGTCTATGTTGGGTCTAAGTCCTACTCTTAGTATTATACTCTCTTGCCTAAGGATTACTAAAGTTTTGAATCATACAAGCCAAAACCTGACTTATTTATCAAAAAATACGTGTACTTTTTCCATGTCCTCAAGTCATTAACTTGTGTCAATCTTAGGTGCTATTTCATATAACATTTAAAAGCTTTACATCCATTTAAGATATTGCGTTATATTTAGCCAAATATCTATTAAGCATTGCATTTTATTAAAGCCTTCGTTTAAATATATACATTTGTATTTGATTAATATACTTAAGTATAATGATGCTACTGGCATTAGGTATAGCGTTTATATATACACGCCGCATGTAAAGGATCAACATTGAACAACTAGAAGCGATATTGCCAGAGACAACAAGGAAGAAGTAAAGTGAGAAAGGAAGCTAACTATCTAACTTTCTTTACTCACCTAAAATGTACGTTGAGTACGCAAACGGTCATCCAAACACTCAGAGACACCAGAATCATGGTGAACAGCAAATACTTCCCTAATAAAGGAATAGCGAGCGACGTGGGCGGGATTATCTCAGCCAGCAACAGGAAGAATACTGTCAGCGACACCAAAATCGAGATGCTTAACGATATCTACGAGAAAAGAAAAAAAGAATATTTACCTGAAATGCACGTTAAGTATGCAAACAGTCACCCAAACGCTGAGCGAGACGAGTATCATCGTGAATAGTAGATATTTCCCAAGCAAGGGGATTGCCAGGGATGTTGGCGGAATGATCTCAGCCAGACCAAGGAAGAACACAGTGAGGGACACCAGGATGGAGATGCAGAGCGATATCTAAGGAAGAGAAGTCTTTTTTGAGTTATACAGTTTCGGTTCTTTGGTTTTTGGCACACTAAATGTGGAATTACATCGTGATCTTAAGGTTCCTTGACATCCCACTAAGGTTCACTAAAGTGTTTGTTATGATAATATTTGTGGCCCACACAAACCAACAATCCAATTTTTTATATAAATGATGTAAAGACAAAAAAAGACACTGAATTCATTATTCCGTCGATGTCGTTAAAATCTACTGCACACAGATTATGAGTATTTTACACCCACCTCCGAATAACATCGAAAATGAGTTACTTTTGTTTTACAATTCGTAGGTGCGTCAACAGCGCGAGTGACATATGCCATGTCTATAAACCCCAAAAAGTCTTGCATGGTTTGTATGAGCCTGAACTAAATGTGCTTTTGACGTGTTTGTCCATTCATTTAAGTAATATGTGCATACTTACCAACAAAATTTCTACTCTCCTGTCGGGATGTCAACGAACCTCCATCAGAAAATAATTTCACCTGCATTGGTAGTTAGTGCACGAAAATCCATTCTATATCTATTACATTGAAATCATTATAATTGTCTTTCCACTAACAGTAATGTAGAAAAGAGACAGGAATATATTATGGAGTGTGTTGTACAACCAATGAGTGATAAATTTCGGGATCATGCAAATGAATGATAATTTTTAATATAGAACAAGAATTTTGATAAATAGAAAACAGTCACAGTTTTTACGGGGCAAGAACGGAAAAAGCCAGAACAGGTAGAACACGGGTTTTATAATTTACAGAATATAAATTGCAGGAAAAAGGGAAAATACCCACTTTACTTAAGGACATTTCACAAACACATTCAAAAGTTTTGGTGACAAATAAATACATAGATGTTAACACCGAAAAATTTAAATAAATTACAAACGACAAACTTTAAATTTTGATCTGCCTCGGCGGCCATTAGATTTCATTCCTTGAAGAAACTGAAAAGCTACAAGGTAGCCGTTTGAGTTTGGTTTTTGCATAACCTTAGAGGGTAGGGGAAAATTTGAAAAATTTGGAAAAATGTACAAACATTGGATGTGGAAAGACAATAACTAACATAAACAATATCCACATGATACTAACACACTCACACGTCTAACTAATGATTCAAAAAAGACCATTACCAATGGATGAGGGTCATGAAGGATGGTATTGCGGACTGAAGGCTATATGAACATGCCCTGAAACATCCCATTCACAATTACATCGAAAGCTATCTGTAACGACATTCTATTAGATCCCAATATTAAAACAAATATTAACATTAAACACACACCCCACAGAATTATTAAGGGTCTGATGCTATTTTACTAGAAGAAGTCTAATGTAGCAGTCAAAGACAAGAAGCTACTAAACGAATATTTCGATGAGAAAAGACTTGAAAGTGAACAAGACTAAGTCGGTTACTCACACTAGGTAAATTCTAGTATAATAGCATCACACATTACAATCAAAGCACAAAACACAATTACAGAGACAGATTGCAATAGTTACAATAAATAGACATAATTCTTAGTTTGATATATAAAATCACCTTTACTTTAACAAAATTTCAAGTAGACAAAAATATCATAGTAAAGTAGATAAAGATAGTATTGAAGTAATAAAAGTAGATAATAATACAGATGACAGGAGAAAGATAGAGCATAAAATTAGAATTGTAGATAAAGATTTGGCTGCAAACAAAACAAATGAAAGCGTAGCTACCATCCCTGGTCCAAAATAGAATGTCGTTACGTCTACCACACACACCGATATTAGTACGGAAGGAATTACCTTCTCCCCGGAGTCTGAAGGCAGGTAGAAGACTAGGACGGTAAGGAATGTCAGACCAACACAAGGTATGATCAGATTGACCGTGTAGAATAAGGTTTTTCGTCGCATTGTCAGTTTGAATGTTATATCTGGAAGAGGGGTGAAGATTAGTTTAATATAATTATTTCGTCTGTAGGGTATTCATCAAGTTGTAAAATCTTTATCATTTATATTTTTAAAACCACTCTTAAACCAAGCCTCATGAAAGTTGTTAAGAGGAGAGGGTAGAGTGGAGCTACAAGATTCACACATATTAACAAAATATTACCTAAGAACGAAAGCACTTGTAATTTACATAAGTATTCATTAATTTTATGTGTTATTAGAAGTAATAAAAACGATCATTCTACATTCACCTGCTAGACTATGCTAGAAAACTACTTATAGTGTCTAAGTAGTTTTTCTAATCTAATTTTTTCTAAGTAAAAGCCTATTCTAAATCGCGGCTATCAAGATTTTCACATAACACCATTTTTTTACAAATTACCTGAGAATGGTTCTGAACAACAAGGATAGTACTCTTCGTTCCTCGTCGCAGGCACTTCCAGTATATCCCATTCCACTGACAAATAGAACTCGCTCAAATCTATGCCAACGTGAACCAGACTGCTGCCTGGAGACTGATCCATGTGCTTTAAATCCACCTGAAATTAATAAATAAATGAATAAACACTGAATAGAGAGAGAGAGAGAGAATAAGGCGAGAGAAACGTTGTCTTTGAGTAAGCAAGAAGTATTTGTCATGTCACAAAAAATAATTCCAAAACGGAGACTGTCAGACTATTTACTAAACAAGCTCTGCAATCTAAATCTAAATTAAAAGGTTTTTATTTCGAATAGCCTTCTCAGACACTTTCAAAACGTTACTGACTCTAGTCTCGCAGTTCCAAAATGTCATTTTTATGGATAGGAACCGGCAAACTCCATAAGTCTCAATACATTTTTTGCATGACCCTTGAGTAATTTCATAGTTTTCTCCTTTGATTAAATTTTCTTTCTCAAACTCTTAGCATATTTTCCTACCGGCTATTATTGCACTTCAAAGGAAACTTGACAGTAATTTTAAAACAAAACACAAACCTGAGCTCCATTATACGTCCAGGAACCGAACTTCATGAAACACGTTTGTTCGTCGAAAGGGAAGTACTCGACGTTGATCTCGCAAGAGGACTTGTAGATCGCGGGCGGCTTCCAATTCACTTCCCCGGTGTATTTCAATGTGGCTTTCGTCATTAATGTCACCTGAATGAAGTGTATTAGTTAGTACATTGTTGTTCGATGTCACTGTGACTGGATAACGCCAAAAATGTTAGGGCTTTCTACTACCACCTCTCAAAGTAAGACATGCAGTTTTAAAGGAGAGACGCGCATTTAGATCATGAAAGCGACGTGTCACTTCCACAACTGCAACGGTCTTGCTATAAATGATAGAGTTAGCCTATAAAATCTTGATATTCAAAATTCGTGCAATCCAGAAATACATGTCTTTAAAAAAAAATCTATAGGTGTAAAATTTTCTTAGCAATCACCTCATAATTCCCATCCCAGTTGTTGTACAGCACGATATCGGGCAGCCAGATGTGTTCGGAAGGCACGTACAACATCTCGACACCGCCGTAGTCGTCAGGGTTCCATTGCAGCTTATAGTCGAACCATTTCTGAAATACAGTGAGATGTCGATCAGATTACTTCTTAAGTAAGCGCTCTGACTTACGTTAAATACGAAATGCTTAAGATTTTTAATTTTTTCGGAGCCATTGTGATCTTGTTTTTTAAACACAATTGTACATAAAGTATCGCACAATTTCAACCGGTTTTAAAAATGGTAATCACATGGCATTAAAATTTTCTATCAAAAGTATCATAATATTTAAAAACTCTAAAAGATCCCATTCTGACCAAATTTTCTTTATACACAGACAAATATCTTATTAGCAAATTAATCCTCCTTATCAAGTCGACGGCGCATGTTTTGGCCCAGAAACAATACGAGAACGGCATAAATCCATCCTAATCTACGTAATAACGTGATATCTGAGTGATGATTATATCTTAATATATCCAAACAGAACTCACCTGTTCCACCCACAGATTGGTAGTCATAACCTGGTTCTTGAGGTTGACCTCCATGAGCTGCGACAGCTTCAAGCCGAGCCTCACTGTCAGGATGTCACTCACGTTGGTCACCGGGCGGATCAGCCGGTTGTAGTTGCTGAGCAGATCATCATACAACCGCTTTACGTCTGGATTTGCTTCGAGAAGTTTTACCCCTGAAATGTAGCAAGAGATTTTATAGAGAATTAGTCATAACAAACTGAATAGTATTTCTAGGAATGAATTTTGAAAGAAAAGAATAGAAATGGTGATTACGGTAATTTAAGTAATGGAACTTCAAAGGTAGTCACTAATAATACAGGAACTATCTCTTAGTAATATGATCGATACAAAAAAGATGTAAAAGGTACTACGAATATCCGTATCTAGAAAAAGATATGTCTAAGGCGTACTAGATACATTTATAATTTAATGCTTTCACGACAGCAATAAAAATACACTTACGCTATTAAAATTTCATACCTAACTGTACGAACATATACGACATACCAGCATAGCATATAGAAATATCACGTATAACAACTAGAAATATCAATTTACTTACCCAGACAGTTCCTCGCATATGTCAGGATCACAAATATTAATCCCCACTTCATTTTGCACTGTTTTTTAATGTTTTTGCGAATATTTTTAAGGACACATGTTTACAAATCGCGAGATGCTGCCTGAAGGAGGAGATGAGCTTGGCAACGCGCATGCGCGATCAATAGTAGACTTACGACCTTTTTTATTCAGGGGAGTCGGGAAACAGGAAGGATTGTTTCCTTTGGGATAGATGTAGATGGCGCTAATAGTCTGCTGAGGTTGCAATTTTTTAGCGATTACTTTACAACAATGTTCCAAGTTTGCCAGCTTGCGAAATGTGACCAATGAAATTTAGAATTGCATTTAGACGCATTATTCATTGAAATATATTTTCTTACCCATTGGAATCCTCGTTTTTAATATCAAAACCAATTTATTCCTGAATGTCTGTAAACAATCATTCTCGTTTCTGTGTAAGAATTTTTTTCAACGTCATTTTCAATAAATAGGTGAATAAATAGTAAAACAAGTTCGTAACTTAAACAAACTTAATTTATTTGCCGAAAACAATTAACACATCTCAAAAATACTTAAATTCACTAATCAATTTTGTTGCATCCATAATTAGTCTCTACTCATTTTTAACCTAAGACTTACTTTCAATTAAACTAAGATGTACTTACATCATCATCATCATCTTCCTGCTATTAGCCCATTTTAATTGGGGTCTGCGCAATGTCTTTTTTCTTCCATTCTCGCCTATCAGACGTCACAGTATCATTTACTCCTTTTTCATTCATATCATTACTTATACAATCTATCAATCTTTTCTTTGGCCTTTCTCTTCTTCTCCATCCATCAAGATTCATACTCATAATATGTACTTACATACTATACCTATTATTTTAGAAAACACAACTGTTTATTTAATTATACAAAATTAATAACAATCGAATTTTAAACATTTCTCTAGAACATAATATTTTACAATTAATCCTTAAAGAATTAAATACTTAAACGTAATGTGACTTTATCTTTTGTTTTGTCTTTCCACTGTGTTATTTCTTTTAGCATTCTTGTTTTGTATCTTTCTTATTTCTTCTTCTGTAAAAAAAAACGAACTAAGTATAAATTGACTCGTCGACAACGTACAACTAAAATACCTACTATTTACGACAAAAATAGAGTATCCTAATGAGATATTTATTTTTATTTATTGGCCAAACAACAAACCTTCACACTTAACCATGATAGAATAGTAAGATCTCAGGTTTACAGAGAGTTACAGTTTCTTACTGGTTAGCACCGCGTGTCCCATAATTGTAACTATCAAAATTTAAAAGAAGAAGTAATCCTAAAATTAACATCGAAATTGGTAAAAAAGTTTACAGGGTTCATAATAAATGAAAGGATAAGATTTGACGTAGGAAACCAACCACCCAATACCAAGAACTTTCTTATCGTCTTTCTGTTTAATTTTCCTTATTATGCACCTACTTCTTGTTTTCTCTGGACCACCCTACGGTTAACTGGTAGATAACGCTTCGGGCAACAAGTCCGTCATTGTACATTATTTTAAGCATAAATAAATAAAATAAACCAGTTTCACTTGACCCTAAGTCCTCCTGTCTTTTTTCTCATTACAGGAAAGCACTAAACTAGTGCTGGTGTGATATGCCTCAGAATATGTTTAAGTTCATGTTAATTTTATTATTCGTGGGTAAGGTATCACTATCTACGATAACTCACCGATTATAACTTTATAATTAGGCAGTGGCCACAAACTGAACGGATAGTAGTGAATTTTCGGCATCCTTCGTATGACTATTGATTCTTCTTGCACCATTTTCGATCCTGAAACAAATAATCAAATCGAAAGTGTTCATATGCCAGTATATGTACACTTAATTCCTTCAATTTTGGTTAATTGATTTGTAAAATTGTCAAAATTTTCCGAAATACCAACATCGTTAAACATTATCGCTTTTGTCATATTTTTTTTTCTACATGTGGCAAGCTATTTCAAAAACATTTAGACTCGCGATCCATAAACATTTTAGGTACATATATCAAATCAGTGCTTAATAAATCGTAATCTAACATATTAACTTCAATTTATTCAAAAAAACTCTATACAATCCAAAGTTTTCTAGAATCATCTGTCTCCAACGGCACGTAAGTAATCTGTCTCATACGATATCCTACCGGGAGTAAAATCACAGCTTGTTAATATAAGGAAGCGGTAGGGCTTCGCTAATAATACGCAACTGCCAACTGCCAGCTGAACTAGGAAGACATCTGCACATCTCAATGTCAAAAACATTACTTTTATTTAAATATGTACAGAGCTGGAATCTTCCTCGATATTATAGGACCCATATAAATCCTGTGTTCCTGATTGAGGAAATCTGTTGATGCAATTACATAACAGGAATAGTTTCATACGTATAACAACAAATCTCAATATTACAAAACAAGACTTCTTCTTTTTCTTCTTCTCTCCTACTATCCAATAGTCACGTAACTTTCTATAATTTATTAGGATTACTGATTTAATTGTAAAAGTATTTTTGTTTTAGTTACAGACCCATTTGACAAACACTCGCATATTTTCGCTTGAGTCTTGGCAAAAGTCATCTATAGCGTTATCCAAAACGATAGTAAAATGTTCTATCGATACCAACATTACAGCAAAGTTTGTCAACTGTCCAAAAAATAAGGAGTTTCTAAAGAGATACCTACAGATAGGGGGAGAATATGGATCAGGTATAGGAACCCAGTTTCTGACTCGGCACGGATTCCACACAGTATACGTCAGTGCATGATCCAGTGTTAACAATAGCTGTATAGCCGCCACTTCCCGGTCGACTGAGGTGGGATACCACTATTTTTCACTTAAGAAAATGTGCATAAACATGGACAGAAACGTGCTTTAGATTTATGACTTCAAATGTTATTTTTGTGCACCTTTGTAAACTTCTTTGCTAGTCAACTTCACATTTGCCTAGCCTTTCCTAGCTACACAACCTACCTAGTAGTCAAAATTGTAATAATACGAATCAAAGATCGCTCCGACATTCAGGGCAATATTTAGGATTTCAAATGCTTTTCAATGCAAGGTGATAATTTACGGACTGTGTAGATAAATGCTGGTACATACATTACATATCGTACTCCTTAAGTCTCTGTCTGGGTCGCTGCACTGTGGTGTAAAGATCTCAGGGCCTTGAGAGCAAGTAAAAACAACAACAAACCCACGGTTTATCAACTTATATTTGCTGTCCAGCGTAAGTGTAATCATCGAGTAAAATAAAGATTTATCATAATCTTTCAGTTGAACTTGAATTCTTGCCACACAAACTTATAAACAAAAAATAATCGTGTCATCATGTTGTATTTTGGGTATGTACGATATTAGTGGTTGTCAAACGATTTAGCAAACGATGTTTTATGAGCACGATATGATAGGTATTATTTAAATTCTGAGTGATAAATCGTGTAAGTACCTTTAAGCTCGGTTTCTCCTGTCACGTTTGGACAAAACTCTCAATAAAATATAATACACCAGGTAAATGCTCTGAACAAGTGAATTGACGTGGAAATAGCAGTTTATTATTCTCTATTTCTAGTATCAGAGACGTCATCAAGCTGGAAACAGATGGCTTTAAACGTGATCGCACACGAGACACACTAGGTAGGTATCCACCTTTATTGCTAGAGGTGTGGACTACTTTAGATAATCACATATTTCCTTTGGACTGATTCAGCTGATCGATTTGCATTGTTTTAGTACGAGTAGAGCTGGTATTGCTAT
Organism: Chrysodeixis includens; assembly: GCA_941860345.1. NCBI lineage: Eukaryota > Metazoa > Arthropoda > Insecta > Lepidoptera > Noctuidae > Chrysodeixis > Chrysodeixis includens. The sequence continues at coordinate 10,062,467 of OW796106.1, read as the reverse complement.
GGCGATTGTATTTTTTATAGCCTGGACAACGATACTGTCAATAAAAGAATACCCTTTTATTGTGGAAAATGTAAAGAATAGGGATGATGACAGGGTACGATAAGTAAAACCGTTATTAGTCCGTAAGATATATCATTTATTAAAAAATGTTAGACATATTTTTTTGCGTTTATCTAAACAATATGTTTTTTTAAAGATAAACTGCTTTTAAGTTTAGAAGAGGAGGTTTGTGACGTAACACATTCGAAAAATGTATGCTAAAAAGTAAAGTCACCCGTAAGATTCATGAACTGTACTTTGGTCAATATGTGTTTGCGAAGCACAAGAAAAAATACGTATCCAACAAAAAAGTTGTCATCATCCCGTTACTGAGAAACATAGTCCACTTGATTTAGTAGTCCATCAGATTCCTACCTCTGATGGTTATTATCTAAATCAGCAATTATATAAATTAAACTCTGAAGCACGAATCACTATGCTAGGGGAAGTTATTCAAAAATTCTTATTAAAATCTATCCCAAAATATAACCCTTCAACGACATTAGTTACGATATAAATCCTACATAAGCTTCAAATTCTCTTTCTGCGACCGTAACGATAAGATGCTTCAACACCACTCGTATCGTTAGCGAAATTGCCGTGAGGTAGTCGACGCACAATTGTCCAGAGCATTAAGGAAATGGGACATCATAAATAGGCCTCGTCGGTACGAATTTCGCGCAGTGTGCCATGACAGTGACCTGTTTATAAATACGATGAAGTCACTGTATTATACCCAATTGAAAAGAGGGATCGAGAACCCGAATTTTGAACGCTAAGAATACTTGCCGGTATATGCCACAAGGATCGAAGTTCAGCTTAAGAAGTTATCGCATTTAATGGGGTATCGTGACTAAGTAGGTACGATTTTATAGGTTGTGTTAAAAACCTTGTTACGTCCAGTATATTAGACGGTCGTTGGCTCCGAATGTACCTATAATGACTATAATCTTAGACTATCATTCGACTATTACAATTTTGACTCCCATGGATTAAAGGGATCACCCCTTTAGGCAATCGTCCAAATTACCTACGGTATTTCTGTCTCCGGTAAGAATAGAATTCTACCATAACTTCGGAACAGGGCAGTGTGTGGACCACTGAAAGTGGAAAAAATCCCTACGTGTTGATTCTAACAATACTTTCCTGGATTCCTGTGACAAGAACAATTTGGATATTTGCCCTAATTTTTGATGAGCAAAGACGCAAAGGTCGTGCCTCACCGATCAATGGTGTGGTCTATGTTCAAAGAAAGATGCCAATACCAAAAATAAGCGTAGCAAAGAAGAAGTGGAATAGAACAAGATGACAGAGATAAACCGTATCAGACACAAAACCATTCAGTCTGCCTGAGCAAGCAAATATAACGAAGACAGAACTGAATCATAACTAAACTGACACTGACACTTACATTCAACACAGAAACAAAAGTAAATAGGTCAAAATCACACGACGTAGAGCGATTTACAAGCGTTTACCGACGTCCGGTGCTGGTAAGTGCACCACTAATATAGGTCACTCGATCAAAGGCGCCGCGAGGATCGTTGACTTGCGCAGGAGTTCACCTAGATACAGTTTTGGTGTCAATGATCTAAATAGACATAACAACGGAGGTGTCGCTCTCAAAATGCTCGGAGTTTTATGATTTATGAGTTTGAATTGCATCGTGCGTTTTGATATGTTTGTGTAACACAGAATGATATCTCAGTATTTATTTTGATTGAGATGGATGGAGATAACTGTCGATCTTCTTTCTACTTTATGTTACAGCCAAAGAGATTAATTTGCAATTACACATTATGACTAGTTATTGTACGTAATAACTAAATTGTCTCGTCAATGTGATAAATAATTAATCACTTTATTCAAATATGGGTAATTCATAATACGCACCACAGTTAGCCAAAGTAATAAATACTATCTGAGTAAGTTGTTACCCCTGCTGCTGTAAGGGATAATGAGTTTCTAAAAGGTGCAAAAGTAAAAAGTCAAGCCTCAAGAGCAACTCTGAGCCTTAGATATTTGTAAGAACAAATAATGATGACTCAGTTATTTTTAAATATTCTTATCTTTGTTAACTCATTTTATTTTATTGTTATTATTTAATTACGTCAGTTTTTAAATAGTGATTCCAAATTTGCTTTTCTGTTACGTTTTAAGTTACCTAAAAAAAAAATGTTTTATAAGATCGTTTTGATATCCATCCAAAAAATTAAATCATTTACTAATAGGACTACGGTTTTAAGAAGTTGAGAAAAAATCTAACTTTTGAATTTAGATTAAAAAAGTTACAACCACCAAAAAAAACTCCTATTGTGACAAATCCAAAACAAAATATTATAGTATGAATTATCGTTATAGCCAACAAATACATTGCAAAAATCTCAAAACCATATACTTTCCATAAAATTTGGTTAAATCGGAGAACCGAAAATCTTGGATAAGAGTTTAGGATTCGATTTCTAAACTATACATAGGACCCTATAACTATACCCTCGGCAAACAAGTTCTACTCGCACTTGGGCTAGTGAGCTTCACATTTCCTTTATAAAGTAAATCACCTTATATAATAAAGTTACTTAAAATACCTAAATCAAAAATCTATGACAATGTTATTACACTGACTAATTCCGCTTTAGCTTAAATATAATTGACGAAACTTTTTTCTTCCAATACCAGGTAGTATTCCTTACCAGGAAAATGGTTTCTTTGAATGTTTTAAACGCCAGAGAAAAACCTAATCACAACCTAAAGCAATCTGGGGACCTACATATACGTCTAAGCTTGGTAACATATAACCCTAACATTCTCAACGTGGATCCCTCGAATCGAATTAAAATCTTGGTGAAAACCCATTTCTAGCTGTAGCCCTACAAAACTGACTCCAGAAACAAATACAACACTTTTTCCCATACCAATGCAACGAAAATCTTAAGCTCCTTTAATGAGATTATTGCTTAAACAAATGTCAAGTGTAGAACGCGAGGGGATTGATCTGAGTCCTGAGTCTTGAGAGCCGGCACCTCCCTGTGCGTGTGACCTCATTCGATGCCCCCATTACTTTGATTAGCTGGACAATAAAATGATTTGGTAAACCCGGTAATAAGATGTCCATAACCTAAGTCAATGGACCGTTGGATGCTTTAAAGCAGAAATAGTGTGATCGCAAAAAAATATTAGACTAATCGTAATAAACTATAACTGTGGTAGTTGGACTGCTGACTGTGGTAGCTGGACTTGCCAGTCGTTTACGATTACCACCGACCGAAGACTGTGGTAAAAATAATACGACTGACTTATTCAAAATAACTTCGAGAGATGAAAAACATTAGTTAGGTACAAGAAAATTCATAAATAGTCATGTCTCGAAGTAAGGCTTTGTATTATTACATTATTTTCGGTCTTGTTAGTAACAATAAGCAATCGTAATTATTATATTAAAAAACATAACAAAAATACACAATAATAGCCTGTAAATGTCTCACAACTGGGTAAACGCTTATTCTCATAAGAGAAGGATCACCAGGTTTACTTATTATAGCTTTGCTCCAAGAACCAAATTTCAAAAAACACGTTTTCAAAAAAAGGGCGCCAGTGTAATTACTAATTAGGTAACAAAATATATTATTACCGTAAAATATTTAACGAGTACATAGATGTAAGTATTTACCTCTGTTATTGGACCTGGCGGGCAGCGCCGGCGCAGCGTGTGCCACGGCGTTGACAATGAGCGCACACGCGCAGAACAGGGCAGTGCGGGCGTACGACATGCGTGGTGCGTTGATACCGACTGATACTGGACACCACGCGACACAGGCTTATATCCAACACAATTGGAACTGCCGTATTAGCCATCGTAGTTCCGTTGATGAGATGAGATGGTGGTGTACGTATGTATATATTTGTCCTTCTCAGCCTAACGCATACATACCTCGATGTTGTTTGAGTTTGATTGAAAATATTACAAAGCTTTTCGCATCTTAACAACGCTATTTGGGGAAGGCTTAAAGTCCTGCAGGCTACAAGCGATTTATCGACTGACTGTGGCTTACCAACAGTTTAATTTGAAGAATTATTAATTGTCAATAGAAGGTGTATAATCTGCGGAGTCTTAGTATGTATTGACAAAGGAGGTCGAATATCTCTTCTTTTTAAAGATCTAAATTATCTATAAAAACAGTATCAATCAAAAATCAAAAAAGTGCGTTATCTCAAATTGTGTCTAAATTTCAAGTTAAATGTGTACTTACCGGCATCATCCCAAAGATCTACATTTACCTACTTTCAAGTCTCCTGATCGCCATGGTACTGTGAGGAAAATCTCCGAAGAAAACCAGAGTCTTCGGGAACAGTTGCGCGAGGCAACTGACAAGCAGCACCAGGAGATGTCAAGAGCCATCGATCTCAAGGAGAAAAATGAGTATTTGAGATCGAAGATCCACGAGGCGAAAATAGAAGCCTTTAACCTTAGACATTTAAATAATAAGCTGAAAGAAAATAAGTTATAACAATGCGTGGCATGCAGGACTACAAGCTGTTGTCGCTACAAGCTGAGAACGCACAATTAAAAAAACTGATAATACAAGCGAAAAAGAAAAGAATCGAGGCGTCTTACTACGCCGAACAGTTGGCTGAAGCTAATTTCTATTTGGAAAATTGTCTTTGCGATGTGTTCTTAGAAATAAATAATTTGAAACATGATAATAGTCGTCTCGTAAACAAACAGCATCTATGCATGTAAAATGATTCATGTCATAATCATATCTTGTTTTTGTGTTTGGATGTTTACAAGTAAATATTTTCTAAAACATAACTTGTGTTCATAATTAATCTAGATGAGGGTTTTACTAGGCAACAACTACTATGTAAACTGGGAGTCATCTCCAGTATTGTGTGATAAGGTAATCATATCGTTTTTCTGGCTAGAGCACCTAGCTCTAGCCAGAAAAACGATACACACAAGACACCTAAACCAATGGCCGGACAATCTTTCGCAAGACCTGTGGTTGAACAGTTGAGTCTCACATAACATGAAAAAAATGTTGCTCCGCAAAAAGTAATGTTGTGTGGGTGTATTTTAAAGAAGACTGTATACTTTACCAGACTTCCACAGGCATATTTCTAAAGTTGAGAACTCAAAAACAAAATCAAACAAAAACTGATTGTAAAATCGTTTTTATTAACCCTTAAATGTCTATTCCCTCATCATCTTTTCCTTCTGGCGCGCGAGCTTCTTTTTCGACAGCTTCTTCTTGGCGGGCGCGTCGTCAGCGGGTGCGGCGCGGGCCACAGCGTCCTCACGCTCGCTCAGGCACACCTCGATGTGGCAGGGCGAAGACATGTAAGGGTTGATACGACCGTGAGCGCGGTAGGTACGTCTGCGCAGGCAGGGGGCGCGGTTTACCTGGAGAAATCAAATATTCAATTAATAAGTTATGTGGTTTTGTTTGTGAAATTAAGATTATGTGCCATGTCACACAATTTAGTAATTGTTCAAAGTAAGTAATTATTGTGTTTTGTTAATATGACTGGTAGCAGTGTTGAAATAAAATGTAAGTGATAGAGAAAAGGAGGATCTATAAAAATCCTTCTTTATGTTAACCACTGTTTGATGTATGCCTCCCGAAAACAGTGATAACAAGATAGTAGTCACACTGACAAGCTGAAGGCAAATGTATTCTATTAAGAACAATATGTATTTGTTAACTGCAACCTGTACTTTCGATAAGACCATAAACAGTTACTCAGTTAGTACAAGATATAGAATGGAAGATATTGTATAAATAAATGATAGTGATCTTAACTAACATCTCTATATGTAAGAAGTCTTACCCAGCAGTAGGACACTAACGGGATTATATTATTACATATTTAATGATCAAGTTGTCTAGCAAATACAATCTAAAGTGTATTGAATTTTGTTCCACCTTTTATCATTATTTCAAGTTACTAATTAATAATGCTCATTTTGTTTTTATGCAAGATGGTTGACGGAATGTTATTCCTAATTATATCATTCCATGTCCGTAAATTATTATTAATGCATTAATACCCCTGTAGCAGCTAGTAACTGCAAAGTTTCTATGAAGAATATGGAATAATAAACCAGTACAAGTTAAAAAACAAATTAACCCTAATTTAAGTCACATTAGTTTAAAAAGTATAATAACTATTATTTTCACGATTCAGTCAATTGCATCAATTGTCACAATATTAAGTGATAGTTGTCAAATCGTGTAGCAGTAAATAGTAAATGATACAACTATACCTACAACTTAACATTAAAATTTATTTTTTAGTATATGACCATCGTAACCAAAAAGAAATGCAAGTTAACAAAACACATAATATCAGTCTCCGGCTACTTAAAAAAGCAGCATTGACTCAGTGTTGTGTTACCACAATAAGTATCTATTACTTGTTGACACACTACATTCGTAATTTACATACATTCTGAGAGCCTAGGGCAACAGTAAAGAACAGAATTGTCACATAAAATCCAAAGCTTTTTCTTAGATCGTTTCATGACTTTCAGACAACGCCATCTTGTCTCAAATTAAGCAGAGCTTGTATTATAAGTACTATACTCCATTTGTTTAGGTAATTAACTAAATGTAAACAATTTTGGTATGTCTTTTATACAAAATGTGATCTTGAAAAATGTAAAATACTTTTTATAACTGGAAATACATTCAGATTTTCTAAAACTATAGATATTTGATTTGTAATTGGTAATATCTATATTTTAAATTATTTTTTTGGTTAAAAAGTAATGCCAAGATTGTTTACATTTAGTTAATTACCTAAACAAATGGAGTATAGACAACCGATAAACATACTTCTAAATTTCTTAATTCATAATTACTATAGATAAATTTCACCCAGACGCAGGACAAATGATCATGCCCATTACACAAACATTTATCCTGGGTGGGGATCAAACCCACAACCTCTGGTATAGTAATCAGAGCCACTAACCAACAGGTCAGTCTACCAATAGTTGTTTGACAACAATGTGAATTTCATACTAACATCTTATTATTATCAATGAACACTTTCTGTTTCTTGTGTTAACCACTTGCACGTCCATGGATACTATGGTATCCAAAAAAAATATACCGGCATCCGCCCTGGATACTATAGTATCCAAAACGATTTGTTGTGAATATTACCATCTAGTATTAAACTGCGGAACTAAATGAGCGTTATGCTTGTACAAAATCGTTATCTATGAAATAATGTTCTTGACCAAATAAAAGATGGCATTGTAAGTTGCTTAGTTATTTGAAAAAAAAACATTCAACTTTAGTCAGCGCCTAACCGTGTTTGTTGTTGTAGGGAGAGTGTATTTTGATTTGATTTGTTTAGCTGCTATATCGATATATTAGTATCATTTTAAAGGGAATTGAATCTAGTTTTGTTTTTAAGCGTTTTTTAGTTAAAATATATTATAGTTTATGCTTACAAAACAAATTAATTGAAAGTTTTGTTTAAATTTACTCGGAAATGAAATGAAATGAATTTATTCTGTAAGTAGGACAATTTTTATCACTTTTACATGTCAAATATGTTTCGAGCTCGCTGGATTCGACATTTCCTAACTGACTACCCTGAGAAGAAATGTCGAAACAAACTCAGGGGTCTCTGTCTCTTTTAAAGTCCAGACAATTGTTTGTTGTTAGTGTATAAACAAATGCAGTGTATAATATAATATACGGACATTCGTATTCAATCTGTTTCTCAAGAAATATTATATTATTATAAGATTTTAAGATTATAATTATCGAATATTAATGTAGATAAGTTCAATTTATACATGTATGTACATTAATTTCTTTGCTGTAGTTATTGTATTTAAGCTGGTACAAAAGTTTTTACGGGCATAGTTCCGCGCGGATCGAAACGGCGAGTAGTGGACGTATGACACAAGTTTCGGTATTTGGGCCGGACGTTAGAGTGGTTAACAGCAAATGTCTTTACTTAAATGCATAATATCTACTCTCGAGTCCTTGTTTGAGTAACATGAAAGCTTACCTGAATGTGATCAATAACCAGCCTGTCGACATCCAAGCCTTTGTAGTCAGCGTTTGACTCAGCATTCCTGAGGAGCTGGAGCAAGAACTCTGCGGACTTCTTGGGCCAACGTCCCTGTGTGGTGCCGAACTGCTTGGCTTGTGCGCATCGGCCTACACCACCGTTGAAACGGCGGAATGGAATGCATTCCTTCATTTCTGTCACGTTTTTGAGGTAACGGACAGCACGGCGCAGGGGCAGTTTCCTGATGGCCATCGCCGTCTCATATGTGTTCTGTAATTTAAGTTTAGTTCGTTAGAACAGTACTGATACTCCAGCAGTGTACTAACTACTGGTATGATCAACTGACAGGTGTCTCAAGTCAATAAGTAAAAACACATCACTGTCCCTACCTATAATTCTCATTTATCAAATAATGCAAAGAAGTATCCTACAAACTTCTGCCGCTCAGATAGCCTTACTACATTTTGGAACATCACCGGACAAACTTGTTTGATGTCAAACTAACCTAAAAAAACATCGGCTTCGTGAAATATGCTCGTTGTAATTCTTTTTAAGCAGCAAATCTCTATATATTAGATATTTGGACCATTTTGACTTAATTTACAAGAAAGTAATTTGGGAGGCAAAATACCACTCCATGTGGAATCAATAACATGTATACAAATACCATTCGGAATTTACCTTGAAGTGAACACGGAGGTTTGAGCCACGCGCTTTGCATGACTTCGCTGGATTATCAGGCTCCCGAGAGTAACGACCCATTTTTAGTTTCTGAAACACAGAGCAGCTAACGTTTCATACGCTGTGGATACATCATAGGTTATCATTTTATAACATTCCGGGTTTTCACATAATTCATGAAATAAACACATGTGCAGCAAGGATACACTGTTCTTAAATACACCATAACTGGATTTAATTCAAAACTCAATAGTTTTCGCGATTAAAATAGATTTTAACAAACACGAAACCAACCTCTCAGGAGAAAATTTAACAGGAAAAGGAATAGACAAGAAGTTTTGACAACACGTTTGACACTGACAAAATTTCAACGGTTACCAGGTGAAAAAAATTGTTTTGATTGTCTATGGTGGCGTTGGTAAAAAAGAAGTTTGGATCGATTTTTTTGTGTGGCAATAATATTGAAATATTAAGTTACTATAGTCCAACAAATCTAAGAAGTACCGTTTGACAGTTATGACAAATAGGATAATAGGGTTGGGAGTAAAAAAATCGATTACTATAATATCCGATTTTTATGAGATCGATTACTATAATATCAGAATTTTAAGAGATCAATTGTCATAATGAAATAAAAGTTATGTTTAGGATATTTTATTTATACACTACTTACTAGTACTAGAATCGTCATCGTCTTCGTCATCATCGTCATTTAAATTAATGACTAGTTGATTATCTATGAAATTATCAAAGTGTACGTCTCTGTCGAAGTCGTAATTTATTTTAGGGTACCTATGTATTAAGTGCATAATGCGGTCGCGCAGTAACGTGTCGTCAATTGATAATTTGAAAGTAATACATTCGATTTTTCGTATATGTAATCGATTTTTTTGCATACAAGTGTATCTGAAGAGTCACAACACTACAAGCAGTGACCTAACTACGTGACTTTGCAATGAGGTCAAAAATAGAACTATTAGAAATTATTTATTATGTAAATATGTGTTATTTTGCTTTGTTTGAAAGTTTTCAATTAAATTAGGATATTAAAAATTGTAAATTTTTAGATACAATAATAAAATCTTTCTAAATTCATGGTTTTATGACAAAGGTTGTCGAAACTGAGTATTGTACGCATGAACAAAGTTGTTTCGGTTTGAAAATGATGAAACGTCAAACGGTACTTCTTAGATTTGTTGGACTATATTTCAGGAGCAGCTTTCGCACCATTTTTTCACTATTATAATTTTAGTATTAAGAAGCAATACATTATTTTTAAACAAGGACTGCTACTATATTTCTGTTGTGATTTATTACCTAACTATTCCTGTGACTTATTGCAAAAAAGTGATTCAATTAGTTTCATAAATACTCTAAATTAATTATTTCATTAAAATCACAAGCTATAGTAAATCAAAGAATGATTAACTATAGGAAACACTGTATAACCGGGTAGCTTGGTTTACAACATAACAGATGGCGTTACTAGTAGTGTACACACAGTGTAGTAGGTAGTAGTCACACTTGATCTTTGTTTTTCCTGTCCGTTTTTTTTAACAGTGCATGGAGTTTTTAAGCGACTTCATACATGACACATTATTCTTTATACAGTATTTCTATTTTTACTGTTTACGGACAATTACGGTAACCACGGCATTGAAAACCGGCTGTTAGGTAGTGTCATTACTTAGTTTTATATGAACTAAGAGTTCAATTGAATAGTAGAATCTCTAGATCTCTTCTAGGCCAGTCAGTTATGATTAGGGTGAGTAGGAAGGGTAACGTAAGAATTGGAAATGAAACTAATTCTTAATTTGCATAATTTATTCATTACTTGTGCTGCTAATATTATATTATTACTACAGTTTCATACAGTAATTGCATAAAATATCAATAAATTGCGATATGTTACTCAGGGCCTACCCTTGAAATTGTATGTTTACAACCCTGATATCGAGCTAAACTGTTGTTTTCAAGCGTTCGAAAGATATTTTACATTAATGCAAAAGTGTAGAAGTAAATATTAATACTACAAGTCTTTATTACAGAGTAATTTTTAGCTATATACAGTAAAAATAGTTACAACTCAAGTTAGTAATTTAAATATTTTTACATTTCATCTACAAATATAGACTAGAACCAAAGACTAGATTATATTTCTTAAGTACTACTATTTATCTAAATTAATGAATTCAATTCATTACAATTGCTTTTTTTATTTTACACTCAAGTTTTTTTTTCTAATTAGCTAAACTTAATAATTATACAGGATTAGACTACATTTTACATAAAATTAGGTACCTACTATAGTTGTGCTCAGGACTAGAATGTTATGACAAGATTTATGATATTTATCACATTAACAAATTTATTGTTTAAATTAAAATACACACTGGTAACTTATGTTTTATTATTAATGTGATTTATTTTACAGTGTGGCAACACTCAGCAAAATTAGGCACAGACTATAAAACAACACCCGCTATTATTAAGCGCAATAATTTCACTTAAAAAACAATTTGTTTTAGTGATACTAATTTAATTTATTGCATTAAGTACATATTATGGGATCTTTGGAAATTATTTAATACTTTATTACTACGTTATTCATTATGGATACCATTTAACAACTTTCAAAGATGAGAAGAGACTGATCTTTTAAAGGCAGAGGTACTGTTATTAAATTACTATAACAATTTAAAGCGAAATTAATAGATTCCTATTGAATAATTTTGTTATAATCGAGAGCAAGAAAAGAGAGAACTGATGAAACAAATATAGTTAAATAGATATTTACGCGAACTAGTCTTTGGCAAGTTGAGAGATATCTCAAAGTAGAGTCACTACGTATAATGTTTTACAGAAATGATTAGCTAATGCGGCGCGGGTGCAGGCGGTGGCAGCAGTGGTAGAGGTGCAACACAGGCTACGCAATCTCTATCTGGAAAAGAAAGAAAAAAAATGTTGGGTAAGCAGGTAGGTACTATTGCATATAGACGATAATAGGTGCACAAAAAGACAAAAAAAAACAAGTTACTACTAACTATGTCCTACCTGCTTGTAAGATTTATTATAATAACTTTCGTGAGGTGGACTAGTTTCGTACCCTATCGGAGTGACTTCGGTACTAATCGAGCAATTCCGATAAATACGTGTTAGCTCATGATTATGGACTCCAGTTGGGTCCGAAACTAGTCAGGCTTTCCCGATAATTACGCGTGAGTAAACCGTGTTATTAACAATTAGGCACTAGAAAGAGGTGATCAAAATAATAACACGTCAAACGTATTATTATGTCCGCGTTCGCAGGCGCTTTTGTAACGTCGCGTCAAAAAGCTTTAGAATAGAACAACGGCTGAAATGCGATGTTTTATTTCAGTGTTGCAGTTTCGTCGCTCTACGTAACGTATTATCGGGAATTATTTAATGAACGCAAACTAATCCTCGGATCTTACATTGATTAGACAGTGGAAAAAATAAAACAAAATACTTAAGTCGATAAATAGAAAAAAACGATAACTTTAAGGAAAACCATTAATTAATTTAACATAGTCCATTTTGTAAATTAACAATCTATCTAGAGAATATTTATTCTCAAACTTAAACGCAAATACCAAAATGCGTTAAGTAAGTTAAGTTCCGACATCACAGCTACGAACTCTCAATTAATTCGAATATACGTGGATATCGATCGTCGTCTCCAGGTAGCGGTGACTCGGCGAACATAATCCGAATATAATTGCGCCCTCAATGTCAGCCAATTAGTTCTACAGTAAATATGCTCACATGATTTAATTATTAACACCAATTCCCTGAATTATGGTAGAGTTGCTTATTGGGAGTAATAGGCTGTATTTCGTAGAACATCTTCTACGGAACTAAGTTTTAGTTAAGATAGATTGCTTCTGTCTCTTAATGATTCCGCGTAAATATCGTAAATATTGCGGTATAAAGTACATAGTCTAGACAATTAAACGACAATTAATAAAGAAACAGGTAATTTGCTAATGTTCCAAATCCTTAAAGATTGTAAAGGAGTGTCAATGTTTATAACGCCATCAAGCTCAAACGCCGGAACAATATCGATTAAATCTGATAAACTTGCAACTGACATCTTACACCTTAGAAATTATTTGAATTTGTATCTCGAAGTCTTACGAATTCTCCAGAGATCAATCAAATAAAGTCTAACAGACACCAAACCCTTTCAAAATCAATTAAAGAAACACGTCTGTTCTCTCTTTACGTACCACGATCATGTATGTAGTGCAGCGATGGACGCAGGTCGGGCAGCCGCCACGGCTCCACGCGCGCCTCGTCGTCTCTCTCGACCTTCGGCACCAGCCCGCTCCAGCAGTGGTCGTCAGGGCGAGCTGGCACAGTACTGCAGGGCCAGGTGCATGCCTGAGGAGATTACACCTAATTTATTGCGACTGAAGATTGGTTTTTGTATGCAGTTGGAACTGTGTGTGTGTGAAAGGCTTTTAGTTTACTAATAGGATGTTACTCGTAAATCATTGCAAAATGAAAGTTCAGCATCGTGTTGCGCTCAATACTTAACTCTTACTGTCATTCCGTAAAATACAGTGGCATTGATTTGATAAGACATAATACGCAGAAAAATTGAATCAATCATAGATCCTGTAAATCTTCGAGCAATATATTTAGATCTTAAATTAATAACAAACAAACATAATCGATCGATTTAACAACAATAACATGTTATAACTAAATACAGGCCAATATCGATTAGCCAGCGATCGTATCATCAACTCATAATCTGAAATAACACATGCGAATACATTTATAAAAGTGTATAATTAAGTATGCTTCAGTAACAATAATCGGTGTTCCTGATAAAAACGCGCGTCCCCGATAGCCGGCACGAGAGCTACTCGTATCTATCTGATGGGGCACGGCACTTCAAACTACCCCTTCGTTCTATCAATTAACTAATAACAGTTATATTACACCGATTTGGATTGGTTGTCAAAGTTTGTAGTACTTAGTTTTGTTTCGAACTAACATTGTGTTGTTTTGAAAGAGTTAGATGATTTCCTAGCCCGATTTTCCGGCGTTTGATTTGGAAATGGAATTTGGCAACGGCCACTTACTCATTTAAACCAAATTAAAAAAATTGCAATAATATTTAATTATAAATAATATTTGTCATATAGCGGAACCTTATTAGCAGGCTATCTATCACCTCTTAAAGAAGGACTATTGCCGCTGTAGGCGCAAAATAGGGTAAGTACACATCTCTAATTACAACCGCAACAGTCTTAAAGGCATGTTAACCCCATCCACAATCCCAGTTCTAAAAGAACTACTATAGGTCATATAATATTACTGAATTATCTTAAAGAAACATTTTAAGTACGTCAATGTTGGACCACACTTTGGAGTCGTCTTGGTCAAAGAGTAATCTATCAATGTTTAGGTTTAAACCGTTGCGGTTGTTGGATGAGGCTTTCGGGTTTTCGATGAATAACGTGTCTACAAATAAACCATCAAATAAAGCCACAATAATCGTGGTTGGTTCATCATTTCACTTTTATTGTATAACCAGTAAACGTTGGGTATCACTGACCAGTTTGCGAGCCATACAGATAGTGACATTACCATCGAACAAAGCTCATAGTAATTATTGTTGTTTGATTTAAAAGCCACTGTGTTGGCGACAAACTGTAGGCTGTAGAACGTTTAGATATGGCAATGTTAAATAACGTGAGTTGGGAATCGGTTCATTTGGTCAAAAATAGTAAAAGTTGAATGCCCTCTTTTGTCAGTATTACTTTCAAGTATTGTGTAAATGATATATACTCCATTTGTTTAGGTAGTTAACTAAATGTAAACAATCTTGGCGTTACTTTTTAACCAAAAAAATAATTTTTAATTTGTATATTACTGCTTATAAATCAATTAACTATAGTTTTAGAAAATCTGAATGTATTTCAAGTTGTAAAACGTATTTTACATTTTTAAAGATCACATTTTGTTTAAAAGACATACCAAGATTGTTTACATTTAGTTAATTACCTAAACAAATGGAGTATAGGTAATCGTTAATTTTCTTATGTCAGCATATCCTAACATTAGAAATACATCAACAAAGTAAATCTCGAAGGTATTTTAAACAGTCTGCAATCTTTTATCAAATACAGCTTATGTGCATGTGTACTTTTTTTTATTGAATTGACATCGAAACAAGTGGTCGATTTTAATTTAACAGAAAAATATTATTTCGGAGAAAGTTTTTTGTTACGACACTCTGTTTAAGCACGTTAAATATTTTTACACTAATAGGTAGTCTTCGAAACACTACAAAATCAGTGCGCCATATCTATTGAATACGAACTCTGTGTACCCTACTAAACTATTCATTGCCGGTTCCATATAATCATTTACGTAACGCGGCTTCGGTGCCGCACAAAGCTTCTGTTATGACATAGTTAAATAATGTATAGTGTTTCAGTTAAAACACTTCGCGTCGCGTGACACTGAGTGCTTCAATTAAACCTACTTATTTGTTAGTTATGACTTTCAGAATCTGTATAGATAACAAAAGTGTAGATAACGGAATAGATCGATCATTTTGAACGCAAACAAATATAATGTAGGTACTTTTGTTGCAAAAATATTAACTGGAACAAAGGCGGAATAATTTTATATTGTGGTCTTTTAGATTCATGTTTTTCTTCGTTATAGATTTTTTTATTTCGATGTGTAAAATTCATGCCCACTTTCAAAGGGTAATTCAGATTAGTTAGATAAGAAAAGAGCTAGAGAAGTATCCGTTTTTGAGACGAAATATCAAATGTGGTAACGTGTTATAACTATGTCTAGAACAATAAACTTATCAGTAAAGTATTTCGCTTTGTACATGATAAGTATACTTGAATCATATTAGCTGAAAAAAAACTTAAATGGCATCCAAACGTATGCCTTATGCAAACAATTCTACGAAACAGATGAATACCAGATTTTTCTCGGAGTTCCAGTGAGTAGAGTATATAATACACAGCTACCCACGATATTTGAGTAATGGGTTCCAAGGACCACCCCTTACTCTCACATGAGAGCTGTTGCAGACATTGCAGTTGTGCAAACGCGACGGCACGCTGCACTGCGTAGAGCGCCATCTTACTTCAATAACTTCAATAGTTTTCCTGTAAGACGTGGTAGTAGAAGCCTGTAGAACTTTTTAAATCTGTATTACTAAGAAGTCCGCAATACTTGCATTGTGTCATAGGAATCTTTTCGCCGATGCGTGATGGTAGATACCTACTGTAACAAGGAACTGTTACAGTATGTAGATTCTTACTTGTTCTGATACGTAGAAATTACGAAACAAATAAATAAATACTCCTCGGTTTTCTCACAGCGACATCTAGTCTCAAACTAAGCAGAGCTTGTATTATAAATACTAGACAACTGATGAACATACTTATATACTTCTAAATACGTACATACTATAGATAAATTACACCCAGACACCGAACAAATGATCGTGCTCATCACAAAAACATTTGTCCTAAGTGAGGATTTAACCCACGACCTCTGGTTCAGCAGTCAGGGCCACAAACCACTAGACCAACAGGCCTGTCAAAATAAGTATACATTATAAAGATATTATCCAAAGGATAAAGTTTTGCTTGCCATAATAATGGCATTAAGAGTTACTGGACAGCCAGACAAAGAACCATTTTGCTTATTAATTTATACATAGACCCTACTATATTTAACAGACATGACAATCTGTTAACGCAAAATCGCAATTGTCCCGACGCAAACGATACTTAACAATAAAAGAGAAAAGAAACCATTTGGGTGAAATAATGACGTCACGACAACAAAAGACTGGGGGCATACATTTTCGCGGCCCACAAGCAACAAAATTAATGTTCCGCACACGGCGCAACCAATAAAAACGGCGGGCCAAAATGCCAAATCCCAAATGAGGTAAATAAAAAAATATCGAAATGTCACAACGACATTTAAATAACGGCGAGCACAGATAATAATAACATCTGGTAGGCTTTGTGTGATTCAAATATTTCTTAATAGGATTTTTTTTTTGAGATACTGTTGTAGATCTAGCATTTTCTAGGTACACCTGACTCTCCAGCTTTTTCTTTGGTATCTTTGATTGTAAGGATGAAAACTAGCTTCAAGGCGCTTTATAAATTTCTGAGAATATTTAACAACATGTCGTGGCACCAAGAGCAAGTGCACAAGCACTATCAAAGGTACTGAGTCAAGCTCTTCCTACACATTTCTCAAAAAAAATTCTCTCAACGCCATAGACTCCTACATTCTTCTACAGTCCTCCTAACCGGTAGTCATCAAAAAATCTAAAATAAAGCTATGTAAGCAATGTCAATGGAAATAAAACGTTATCAAATAGACGACCCAACTTTTAATATTATTTTGATAAGGATCTCTTTGTGACTGATGTTTAGACACCAATAATTTGATTGTTACAGTAATTTCGTTTGAATTCCAATGAATTATTGATTCCCCTACAAATGGGCTTTTGTTTATTAAAAGAAGTGTATTGTTGTTTAAAGAGTGTAATTTGTTTTACGTATTAGCTGCGTAAACAATAGATAACGTTCGTTTGTTTTGGCCTAGTGGTGTTGTTTGATTTTAACGATAGACAGCCTTGATTTTAGTAATGTCTTTAGTATTTAGGCTGCTTTATGTACAATACTTTAGCTATTTTACACCTTAAGCGACCAACTATCGTCACACAAATTGCAAGACATTTGTACACATAAACAATGACAGGCATCGGGGTGGGCGTGATGTAATGCATTGCCACGCACTGACCATTCGCCATTCCGGAGACGTTGTACGATGGTTCAGATTTAGTCAGCATAAAGGGTGTCTAAAGCTACCCACTTCCTCCCTCAAGGAATAAGTCCTGGTGTATTCTCCCACCAAAACAGAAAAAATGGTATCGGGAACTTTTCAATCAAATTCTTTCCTTACATTTATTCATTCACCTTACCTTCCATATAGATAGATAGAATAGAACATTCTTTATTGCACACCACATAAGAAACCGATTTGACAAACTTAAAAGTTACACGGTGACACAATGGGCAGTCTTATCGCTAAGAACGATCTCTTACAGACAACCTTGTACCGTATCCACAATACTGCATATTCATTACACTAATGTAATAGTAGCCTAACAAAATCTGTGGATACGGGAGTTCCCCGGCTAAGTCAAGAATTTAGAATACGCGATAACATTATGTAAACGAAACTTTTTCGGAACAATGTCCATCCGTTACATAATACTTTGCCGTCCTTGTTACCAAGCGGAACTCTTGTAATATTTAAATAGTTCAGGAGCAGGTCAACGGGAGCCAGCTGGTAGACTGGAAACTGTAGCTTTCTTTTGTTTCGTATATTAAAAGTACAAACGTTGACTGAAGGTTACCTAGTTTTAAGTTCTAATCATTAAAATTTGTATAGAGTTTAATAGAGTGTGTAGAATGTTGTAATTTGTGTACGGAATTTGTGTATAGAGTTTGGAATTTGATGAAGTACATGATCATTTTTTTTTTACATTAACGAAAAACATACTTTCGTGGTGTAATGTACGAACATAACATTTACCGTGTACCTAATACATAACCTCTTGGTCTATATCACGGACTTAAAATAAAACATCATTGTATAATGTCATTTTCGAAGACAAGATATTCGAGTAGAAGTTGTTTTTGCATCGAACGACGATATTTACTTTGCATGAATGCAGTTAGTGTCCTCGTAAAAGGAAAAGATAGAGGAAAAAAGTCCATGAAAATGCATTATTTCGTGAACTAAACCCGCTTTGACATTCAAAATATTAACCCCTTGCTTCATTTACCAGATATTAACATCCAAGTTAAAGTACATCACATCAAACAAGCTGCATACGTGACGTGACAGGTGTGACGTCACTGACGTCAGCGTGTGAAGCGTGTAATTAACTGGCGCACGTCACCAGTGCCCCCGGGATACAGACACAGAGGGCATACTCCGGGAACCCCCAGGGTATATAGCGTACTATCAATTGTGTGACTTTAGAAGTTTAGACTAATTCAATTAAGCTCGTCAATGCATCCAGTTATTATAATAGATGATGGTACTTTTAAAGTAAATTTTATTTGTCTTTTGTTTTTCTTTAATCTCTAATCACCCGCTTCCATCCGTTCTAGATCAAGTCCAAAGTAACCAAAGTAGAAAATAAACAAAACCCCTTAAATAACAAAACTTATCCAGTCAGTTTTAATCTTTTCTCTGTCTGGAAGCTCCTAAAGTGTAGATAACATTTAAAAAAGAATACCTCAGTCCCTAAAAAACGGAAACCAACACCCAAATAGCAGAAGCACGCAACGTAAAAAGCATCAATTTGTAGTAAAACACCATCCCAACATAATCTCTACGTGACTAAAACAAAGTGGGAGTTGTACACGAGTTTACACGCCGAGTGATTTATACGAACATCAAGTGCTCCAATTGAATCGTTTCGCGAAATCCGCCCGAAGTATCTATTAGGTACGTGATCCGTTTACCGGAGTCCCACTAACGCCGCTTGTATTTATGTCGGTAAAGCGTGTTTTTTTCTTTAATGTTCGTCAGGAGGATTATGTCCATTCGTCTTTCGTACGTTTTGTTGGGATTCTTAAAGTGTTTACAAATGTAGAGATTTTTTCGTGGTGTGTTACTGCTCAGAAGTATTTTTCATAGATTGTCACTTAGTTACATTTTTTTTCAGTGTTTTCATAGTCTACCGATCACTATTCGCGGCTTAATGCTCTGTTCTTGTTATTTATGGACAATGTGATTAAATCTCAATTTTTACATTTATTCGGCTCCGCAACAGTTTTTAACATCTAAATCCAATAAATTCGTTTACAAACTTTCTTTTCCCTGCCCTACTATAATTTTAATATAATTAGTGTGTTACTTTTAACTCCCACACATAAACCGACTAATCAATATTCAGTCTAAATAAAGAAAACATTTTATAACAGCTACTTCCGTATAAAACAACATTCATTTGTTTTCATCGTCCAATAAAACAATTGAATAATTAAATAAATTCCGACTCTTTGATCGGGGAAAAGTAGCTTAAGTACCAAGTAGGGATGTCCACTATCAATTAATTAAGCATAAAGGATGTTGATGCCGTATTAATTCAATAACTTGGTAACACGGACTTGAAGAATTGAAGGCTTATGATCGAGTGTCGAGTCTCTGTTTGTGTACGCGCCCTAATTTGAACAGCGCTAGTGTCTTAGGGCTGTCTCGTGTATTAAACTAGTATATTTTATTTGTTGATATATGTTTTAGATAGTTTTTCTACAATAATGATATATTAAGGAAATGAGTACATAATTTACATCAATCAGCATTTTGCATTTTTTGAAGTTTTTATATGTAGCAAGAAAATTGCTCAAGACTTGTGAATAAATATACGAAAATTTTACAATTAAAAAACCAAGCATTCTTGAGAGTAAATTATTTTCTCTTAAACTACTAACCTTTACTAAGACTTTTCTTAGCAGGACCAACGTTTGTAGAAGCAAGGCAACGCATTAAATACGTGTAACCGCATCTCAGCTTACGACAGTCATTTCAGACTTCATATTAAACGCAGTCGCTTAAATACTTGATCCGTCCACCGTCCATCCAATTTGGACAAAGCCCGCGTGCAAACAATGCATCGATGCTATAAGCGGTGCCCGCGGTGTGAACACTAAGCCGATTCCCGTAGACTAGCCAGCCCGCCTGCCCTGCCCGGCTTTAGCGATTACATTTTAATCCCAGTTCTGATTTGGCAATCTATATTAATTGTTTTATTACTATGCGGAATAGATTGTTATCGATAGCTTTAGGCGTTTAGGTTCATTATTTTAATTTGTATGGTGATTTGTTAGTCACTGTTTCTGTTTGAGCTTTTAATGTTATTGGTTATGTTAATTGATTTCAATAAAAGAAAGAAGTATGTCCTTGAAGAAAACGGAACGAGGAAATGTTTGTTTTTAATTTGATTAAAGTATATACTTCCTTATTGTTAATCAAGGTCACAGTTTTCTTTTCCTTTCAATACTTACGTATGCATACGTATATGTCACCTTAAAGTACCTATAGGTATTTTTACTGGAAAAGTGTATTACATTGTCATTATTAAAAAAATACACGAGAATAATTAACATAAATAATTAAATAGGGTTGCTACATATGTAGGTATATATGTATTTCGCTTCCTTATCACTTTAGCTGTCAGCTCTGTAAATAGCAAAACTTACGTAACACAACTAACCGTGTCTGTGGCGGTGGCAACCCTACCGTGTCCTTTGAAGGGATTAACGGTAGGGTTCTCGAAGCGCGTTAATTACTAACGTTTACGTCAATCATGAGAAGCGCCGCCGCCTCTTTTATTTACAACGTAATACCCATTCAGCACAAGTAAATAACGTGCTTACGATCATAGCTGAGTTTATTGAAGCCTTCGAACTACGGGACAGAGAATGGAACTAGGAGAGTCTGTTGAACAGTTTCTGGTTACATATTTTAGACGACAAACGTAATTCGCGATATAATTCGATATTTATTTTCTCCCGACATTTCGGAGTTTTTGGTTAAATATACACGCGTTTTTGTATACAAGTAGGTACAGCTTAAGTTAGAGATGTTAAGTGTTTACAGGTTTCTACAGTTTACAATTAAAGTGAGAGATACAATACAACGTAACTAATCAGTTAAATAATAATTTCGTTCAAATGTTGGTCTGGTGGACTAAATTGGGGATATAGAAACTATCGGAAATTATCAACCTATTTAAGTATTTATACCCTTTATACCCATGTAAATTAAGGTAGATCTAGGTCTGAAGTGAGAATTTAAGCTTATAAAGCTTATAAAGTTTTTTTTTGTGTGTAGAGTTTTAAATTAATATCCCAGTTACCCAGAGCCGCGATACTCGTTATTCATTTCAAGAATTTTAAACAAACAATATTCTCACTAATTACAGTCTGAAACACGCCGAAGCTTACTCAATGTTCAAAATTGCGAAAAAAGAAACCCCGAATTCCCGTACTGAGCGAACACTAAACGGAAATCCCCAATTAATTGGTCCACGCGAAGCCGATCGCTACTAAATTAAACATTTTCTCTTATTTAAAGCCGAAATGAAGTTCATTTGAATTCGTCCCGCCAGTAATTACAGAGTTTACGACGTGCAAAAGCCTCGAATGGCCGCCATGTTGGTAAAATGGCGACGACTCCCGCGAGAGTGACGGACACCGCTTGGAATTAAATGGCTAATCTTTGAAGGCGAATCAAATTAATCAATGCATTAATTACACAAGTTTTCTTTGTTTTAACTTGTTATTTATTTGTTGGGTGGGTAATTACGAAATATTAAAGAATAAAGTTATTTTGAAGTTAATTATTCGTCCGTATGAATCACCAGTTACGTTAAAAGCTTCAGTCCCACATTGGCAGATAAAATGCCCTTACAAAAAATGTGCTACATTTAACATTTACGTCGGGCAAACTCGTGTATTTCCAACATTCAATTTGACAACAAAATAAGAAAATATGACCGATTCCATCCAAATAGGTGAACAAAAAAACTAATCACAACGATTACCGAGTTACGTACAGGGTGATTGGAAAAATTTTCCTCTTCGAACTTTTTAAATTGGATCTAACTCTCTCGGTTTGGTTCGGGCTCAGAAAAATCCAACTCAAGTGGATAATACGATTCACTCAATACTATTAAATTGCATCTTTGAGAAACGTTTACGTAAGTTATAAAAGGATTTGACTTATTTCACCGACTTATTTGCGAGTATTGAGTAGTATTTTCTAAATGGAAGCTTTTGTGGATCTATGTGAGTACTTATTTCATAATGATTGAGTATTTTATGATTGGAATGGTTCAAAAAGTAACACAATTTTTAGAGTAAAGCCGTCGAGTAGCTGTGTGTGGGTAGATCGGGTCGATCGTAACTTTAATAATTGTTAATTTTCAAACGTTTACCTAAAGTTTTAGCCACAATCGTTAATTAATAATTTATGATCTGTAAGTAAATAATTTAAGTGTTCATTGAGATGGTTCGGAGTAAATCAACTATAAGTATAATAAAATAAGGAAAATGGCATTAGAAATATTGGTATTCAGCCAGCTTACAATACAGTTCTGGAGATGGCGATGGCGTTGGGACTATCAAGTTTTCACAGCAACATTTGCAAGTCTCATTGCATTTATGGACTTTCGTTCTTACATACATAAATTAAGGGTCTTTTTCCTTCACCTTTGGAAGTAGAACCTAAAACCTGAAAATATTCTGTCACTCACCACATTTCTCGGCTGGTCTTCCTCTGTAGTCTCGATATCGACGCTCTCGTCACTGTCTCTGTCACTCTTGGGTGACCGTGTCGGTGACGACGGCGGCGGGGAGCGGAGTGGAGACCTGGTGAGCGGCGAGCGTCGCGGGGACGATGATAGTGGTGACCTAGGTGAAGATGATCAAATTATGTTTTAACTAGATCAAATTACTTTGGTAAGATGTTAGGATGAACACGTGTGGTATTGACAGTATGTGATATTTGATGTTCGGATTCATGAAAAAACTGTTGCTTTGTAAATTGTCAGATAAAATGTTTTGATACTGATGAAAATCAAAGCGTTTTCCCATATTCTGTGAATTGTGAATGTCATTTACAATGAATCAAATAAAAGCTTTTTATAAAAACATTGTCTCAAGAAAATTTCAAATTATAAATTACATTATGCGTAGATAGAAAGGCTTACCTGGTTGGAGACCTCGGTGGAGACATGACAGGCGAGAGCTGTGGTGACTCCAACCGATGACCCCTCACTGGACGGAACGCGCGGGGCTCTTCTATAGAGTTCACACTGCTTAGCGCTGTTAACGCACCTGCACAATGATAACTAAACTTAGTCATGAGCCAAAACGCCACGGTAAACTAAAAACCACTATGCCTTTTGGCTGGCGAACCTATAATCCACCTAATTGAAAATCAAAATCAAAAGTCATTCATTCAAATTAGGCTACAATGTAGCACTTTTCGAACGTCAAAATTATAATAGACAGTTAGACAGCACCCCATCGCCCTCCCGTCACCGAAAAAAAAAACGAAAATTGAACCAATGAGTATGAATATACAGTTTTTCATATCTCACCTGGTGTCCACAAAGTAGGCTTCAACCAAGGCAGGGCGTACGGGAGAGGCAGCCTCGCCCCCCACACATAGTCTGCCAGCCGCGGCACCGGGGCGTGGGCGCTCGGCGGGCTGGCAGCAGGCCTCTTAGCCTCCACACTGGCCTCCGACTCGGGCCTGCGAATAGGGACCCTTCTGAAGCACAATTTAAGGCTGAACTATATAAATAGATGTGTTTTATAAGGCAATCTGTAATTTTCAGACAATTTTATATTCCATCGAATAGGGAGAGGGGAGAAAGAAAATGTCGAGACGAAATTGCGTGGTTTCTAGGATTCAAAAAAGATCTCGAGTACAACTTTTACAATCGTAATTCACTCGAAAGAGACGAAGGGACAAACACATATTTATCTCGCTCTCACCTAGCAGCTGACAGCATCCTCTTTCTTGTTCCACCGTTGAACATGGCTTTCACATCTTCCCACGCATGCACCACTTCTTCAGGCGGGGTTCCACTGAGCTTCATGTGACGTCTCCAAGAGTTGAAGTTGGCAGCATCAGGCTGGATGTATTTGTCTCCAGGCCCCACTCGGTGGGAATGGAATATGAATTTGTTTGGAGAAAAGAAGAGGCCGCAATACGCGCATTTAATGCATTTGGCTCGTGAGGAATTGTACCTAGGAAGAAGTGATCGTGTTAATCTATAATTTAAAACCATTATTCATTTATCTTCATCTGGTGTAACTTATCAAGATCAACGATTACAATTACTGTTTTGGACAAAATCAGGCATCGTTGTTCAAATTATTGAACTTCTAGCAGGTGCTCAAGTACATGAAATTGAACATATTGTATGTGTACTATCTTACCTGGCTGGTAAGAAGGCACCTCGGCATCCCCAAGCACACTCATGATGGACAGCAAACGCGAAGTCATCCGGCAGTCTGGGAGGAGCATTGTCTCCGAGGAAAGACTTGCACAGACGTTCCGCCTCTCGTCTTGTTATCATACCTGCATTTTAAATTAAAAAATTACTCTGATCAGAAAAGAGGTTTTCTAAGGATATTTGTATATAATGTAATCTAATTTGTATCTCTTCAAATAAAGTATCTTGAGGTAGATCGCATCTAAAGATAGAAGAATTATATCCGATAATTGCCAATGTGGAAGTGACATCATGTTAAGGCGTACAATAATGCTGCGCTTAGAAATGCGGCGGCCGGCGCCTCGCTTCGATCACAATCTTGCATTTACTATCTGAGCTTCTGATCTCATGATGATATGCTTTCAGAGTCTACTCTGGGAGTGTATCACAACGTCTCAAACCACTAAAATTGCAAAGGTGGAGAGATCAGAGAGACTCTATGTTAGGTAGACTGTCATCACGTTTCCACAATGGCAAGACGAGATACCCCGGTCTTAACACTGACCTTAACATTACACATCGTATAAAAAACACTAAATATTCTCACCACATCGTCGCGAGGACACAGGCATGGCTCCAGCCCGCCTCAGAATCTCCAGCTGTACCGGCGTGCACTGCACACAGGTGATCCCGAGGGCCACGCGACGGTTGTGTATCTCGTTGTAAGAGAACTGCTTCAGTAATGTGTTGGAGATCTGGGCGAGGCAGAGCCGCTCGATGCCTTCGATTACCAAGGAGACTATTGGCACTCCGTATAGGAGGACTGTGCCGACCTAGTTGATAGAAATGTAATGTAAATAGCTGTCTCGAGACTCAAATAAAATTTTCATCAAAGGGAAAAATATTTTTATAATAATATTGAATTACTGAAGTATTGCAATAAAGAAGTCAATGCACCATTAAATATTATTTGTCATGTTTATGTAGTTATCTCAAATGATAATAATGCGAGTTCTTACCTGATTGGGTTTGCCACTTAATTGTAAAGCTTTATGTTCGCCTCTTGGTTTTAGAGACTCTCGCGGCGAGAGTGCCAAATTTGTCGCTTCCATTCTATAACAAAAAAGCAAAATTGCACACCAATTCATACCTACACACTCATACTTTATCTACCTACGTAACGACTCAGCCTTAGATTTTGTCGCTGCTGAGATTTTTTTGACGGTTAACTCATCATAAGTTATTCCAATAATATTCGTTTAAACGCATTAATATTCTACCGTAATAAAAGAAACATCATTACCAAATGCCATTCCATTCCATTAACGCAACAAATAAGAGCAATAACCAATAAAATGACTTCATTTACTTTTGCCGCACAATAAACTGCGCGGTGTGAATTATCGTATAATTTGGGAGAAAACTGATCGTTTTGTATACAAATAGGCAGTTTGCGTGTGAATTTACTGTATCGAATATCAATTGGGTATATTGAGGGGAATGCCAATGTATGGGGAACCGCCCCTTAAGGGCTTTTTCATTCTTTCATAGAGTTTGTGCCCCGATTTTGTTTTTTACTACAACTTATTACTGAATTTGAGGAAACGACGGAAAAAAAATGAGACTAGGAGTTAAGTGTAACAAAAATTACAGCTATTTTTTAGAATAAATTGTGTCAAAAATTTAATCTTTCGTTATCAACATTTGGGACAGAGAGAGATGAGATAGTTAATAAATGACGTATAAAAATAAAAGCTCGGGACTCCGACTGAACATTAGTCGAAGTATGTGCAGCACGTAATCTTGCAACTTCATTAAAACTACGAGCTTCACTTTAATTGCTTCAAAACTTTATCGGTAAGGAAACTGTTGATGCGTCACAAGTTTTTCTTTTAGAGAAGATCGCATCCTTCAATATTCTACTATAGCATCTCATCTACACATCTGTATGGTGTAAAATAATAAAAGATGACAAATAAGTTTAACTTTACGAATACAGATTACTTATGTTTACTAATGTTTTTCGAGTATTCGTTGTGTTTTACGCTTAGCGGAACCTTTAGTTTTTTGTGATTAAATAATAAATCCTATAATCTTCCGTTCCTTCAAATTGGGCTTTTCAATTCAAAATAATATTTTTAATTCCGACGGCTATTTTCGACGAGATTTGTGCGTTCAAGCAGAGTCTTTAGCAATATTATTAAGTTTAATGGAAACCGCTTTCAACATTTTCTTCTTGGAACAGTAATACGATAGGAACAAAATATTCTATTGAATAGAAATACAAAAATGTTAAGTATAACATCCTAAAAGCAAATATAAGAATATACACATTAAGTATCTCATACGAAAACCGTTTACATCACATACACAATAATAAGTCGTGTTTTGTACAACAAACGAAAGGAAAATATAAATAAGGAATGTTACGTTAATATCCTCATGAGTACCGAATTACAACAGTACTTTTTTATTTAAAAAAAACAGCTTTCAAAACAATCTTGACCCATTTCCCCTTTTGACATTCAAAACGAATGAAACAACAAAACATGTCACATTTAAAAATGATCACCACTTAAAAATGTCCTAAATCACAACATCAAATAGGGTTGGTGCGCGTTGAGACATGCTACGATCATTATAGGGTGTGATTAGTCAATTTGTGTCACCCCTACGGGTTGTGGAGCCGCCAAAATAATTGATTAAGTTAAATGATATAATGTAATGAGCGCATATGTTACATATATTAGGGGAATCACTTGATTCTGTGGTGATTTTGTGAATGTAGATTCGTTTTTTTCGGTGAGGTAATTTATGATACAATTATGGAAGGAATCGATTTATTTTTGCTATGTTATTCCGAAAGTGTATTGGCTTTATTTAATGGGCATTTATCGGCACAAAATATTATAGAAATGGTAATTAGAACAATTTGAGTAATCAGAAATTGACATAATCAGAAGAATTCCTTCAAATCAAAATCAATCATTCAATGATTATCAAGTTCAAATTCTCAATGGAACATGAAACCTATTAATTCAAATATTTTTTTTAAAACTTCTCTTTAAGCAACATTTTTATCTCGCATTTTTCTTCACAGCAACAGAATATCATACCCTATTAATCATTTTTTACATTTCACGGTTCAGCTGACAACAATTCTCGTAGATTCGAGGACAATGCTTAATAATATTCACTTGTAATTATAAGTCCTTGCATTGGCCATATGGTGTTGATATCTCCTATACGCGGGGTAAGCAGGATACGTAGGGTATGTGCCCCATCCCCAGGGCACAGATGAGCACATGTGTACACTTGTAACGTAACAAATCGCTTTTGTAAGAAATCTGTTCTTTTAGTATGGTTGTCGGGATTATTATAATTGTTTCACGGTTATTATTTGCTGTCTGGTGTTTTTTGATAGATAATTGTAATAGATATGGCCATTAGGTTTGATTTTGATTAATTTGTGTTGTAATGGATGCGGATAAGTTCGGTGGATTATTAAAACGTGTCTCGGATTTGCCGTCTGAAAACGTATTGAAAAAAACAGGTAGAATATCACATTTCAATTAATTACAATTGAATTTTATATTCCATAAAAAAATCATGTATTTACGTGACGCTGTTAGAAAGTATTTTTTTTGAATAACTAAACAATCCTCAAATATAACTTTCTATCCCAAAAACATATCAAAACAGCATCCCAAAAATGTACTCCAAACACAACCATACAAAAGTATGTGGCCCACAACAAATAGTCGATACTCAAACACCGATGATCGGGTGTCCATACAAATGCACGCACAATACCCGCGGCCGATCGCCGCAGTGACAACATGTTGTGCACTTCCCGGATAATCCTTAACTAAAGGGGGCTCCACTGTCTGTGTGTCAAGTGCGGGCCGGTGGGGTGACCATGATATGCTGTGTTAGTATTTTGGTAATAAAAAAGTTAGAAGCAGGCAACTATCGAATATTTTATCATCTGTTAAACATTTTTGTTATTAATAAGGAGTCTATTAAATAGAATTATGTAATTGATAATTAATCACAACGTTAAATCTGGGAATGATAATTAAGTGTCTGATTTAATAATCTTAAAGTTTTCTTTTTTCAATTGTACCCCGTTGCTATTGGAGATTTTCCCGATGTAGTGAAAAGGTAAAAATTACACATTAAAAAGTATTACTCGTAATGAGTTCTCTTTTGAATAGGACTTGTGCCTGAACATTAAAAAAACAGAAATGCTTTTGTAGCGTTACGAAGATCAGAACTCACTTAAAATTATCATTATTTATCATCAGCTTTTTCTTAAAAAACTTTGGCAAAACACTAACCTAATGCAAAATTGTTCTGGAATTACTTTCCAATACTTTGCACGTTGCCAATGTAACTACCACAACCCATTTTCAACGTTCAAATACATAACGTTATTGGTGCCGCTACGTTTTGATCACTAAGTATCAAAATTGTAAAACAACTACTGTCAAAGATCTGCGTTAATGTTAAAACATAAAAAAATACATTAAAAAAACTACTTTCAAAAGCTAGTCACCCTACAAAATCCGTACGTTCGCTCCTTACAACAAGTTGTTCCTTTGAGATCCGTCCGTTTTGTGTACCGACATACTATTTAATCTTTATAAAGACAGCAGTTGGTCTATTCGGATCCATTGTTACGCTCCACCGTCTGTTGTGTAGCTAGGGGCCGCGCTTGCGATTTTTATGACACGTAACGAAATGTTGCGATTTTATAAGTCAGAATATATTTTGATTTGATGTGTTTTAGTAGTTTTGATGTAGCTTTTGTTCATTTTACTAAACCGTGTAATTTCACTAGAATAAAAGTAGAAACTCCAGGTTACTTGAAAAATAAGACAAAAAAAAACATCTTTGTTAGTTATTTATCTACAGTAAGAGTAGAGTATTTATCTACAGTTAGAGTACTATCGAGTTCTCTCAAATCCTAATCAAATAAGACAAAAGAGAACGATAAATCACAACTGCAACTGACAGTTTTCGTTGCTACCTTCTACCAACGAATGTTCTCTCAATAAACAAAAGAATAAGAAAACAGACAAACAAAAAAGTTCTACTTTGACAAAATACACAAATCCTTCATAATCCTTAGAAAACAAACACATAGAAACCCTTAACTAAATCACTAGGACGATAATCCTTGCGTCTCTCTAACAATAGTACGTTAAACGTGCCTACAAATTCAAAACGCTACAAAATTAATTCGCCGCCGTTATTTACTTTGGTACTTTGTTCGCTTAATTGAGTCGACGGGCGAAGACACGGAGTTAATTCGTCGATTCATATTTAATCAGTATTGCCTTAGGCAGGGAGCTAGGGTACGCGAGCGAACGTTATGTGAATTAGCGTTTATTTAAGCTAAAGAGATTTTTCGTTTAGTGATCGTAGGTATCTATACAAATGATGGTTTGAACAATTTGAGTTAAACTAAACATTAATACGTATCACGAAAATAAGAAGCGATGCGATATTCCTTTATATCATAAATGATTTCCTTGACAATTTTTAGCTTGTAATAAGTTTGCCTACAACTGTCATTATTTAAGCGTACCCAAAATTAACTTGAGAATGATGTGGCTGACAAACATTCAATTAATCATTGAACATTTTGACATATTGACTCAAAACGATCATTCAGATCTCTCTACAAAATTCCAATAACAACTCTACATTTCAAAAACCCAAAAAATCATATTAATAAAACATTTTTCCCCGGCTCCTGGCACATACCACTGGTAAGTTCTAACCGTTCGCATTCGTTCCGCCGCTCGTCGCTCACTCACAATGGCGCTGTTGACACACCGGTCGCCATGCCCCGAACCCGGCGAACCTGCTGAATCTCGACAGATTTTTCGCACAATTGAATTCGTAACTAATCCGATCCATTGTTAATTTGGTGAATTAATTTGTTTAAAATTAAACCCTTCGAGGATTTGTTTGATATACCTCGTTTTGTTTTATGTTTAAATATGATTATGATTGTTTTAAGACTTGTTTGATTATGTTTTAAGCAGTTTTTTTTTTTTTAATTTACGAAGTGAAATTAAATAGTTATTTGCGTAGTATTTTATTATAACAACAAATATCCTAAACGTAGTACATACTATTTCTAATATTTGTAGTTGGCACTGCCTTTTACGTTCACTCCTAAAAATATCTTCTCTTCCATCTTTACATAAAAACCTTATCATCAGAACAAATAAATTTATTTTCTCAAAATTTAAATAATTTCTCATTTTATAATCAACTTTTGAACTCGAAACGAGAAAGCTTAAGCAAACATCCCTTATATTGTATAAATGAGGCATAAACATGTAAATTGTCGCGGAATTTATTTATACAAGTAATTGAATCGTCCGCGCCGACGAAATCACATCTCTACACTGATTTGATGAAAATTACTTTGTATGAAGCCACTTTTTATTAACTTCTCCCCTTATATTATTAAGTTTATTATGGAGATGCGGAATCTTATGCATACATAATATTGGGAGAAAGAAGCAGATTTTGTTTTGATTGCTGCTTTTATTTGAGGTTTTTCTTGTTTCATTCAATTTAAGATCTGTTATACTCCGCTCTACCTTTTAATCACAATAAGTTGTTAATATGACAGACACAAAACCACAAAACTTGAACTAATAGACATAGGAATGACCAAAGACTTTGATTACAAGTTACCCTTTACTCAAAACATGTGACCTAAACTCTCCATAGAACAGAACATTGATAGAGCCCCTCTATACCCCGCAAACAAATCAATTGTGCCCCAACAAGCTATTAAATTGACAAACCGATAATCCACTCCACGAGAACGGGACAAACAAACAGATTGACAATGAAACAGCTTTATAAACACAATTTACGAAACACTCTCAAGGAAAACTCATAAAAGAAAGTTAGAGAGCGCGACGCCATTTTAAAAGTTAAATGCCAAAATGACTGCTTTTTTTCGGTGCTGGAGTGAATTGAATTTTATAGAAGATTCGATGTTGATAATTTTCTATAACTATAGTCAGTATGTCTTAGAATTATTGAACATTGTGTAGTTGCCATACATGTCTTGGTTGAATCTGTTGTTAAGAAAGACTGAAGCGATTAGCTCACACTTTACAAGTTTAATTTAAGAATTACCTCACTTAAAAAAACTTGAGAAAATATATTTTATATGTAAATGGTACTATATCGAATTAATTTACTACTAATTTGCTATACCTAGTATTTTTTGATTAACAAATAATAATATAATCTGTTGATACGATTTTTCTTCTAAAACATAATTGAATATCAAGACTAAAAATAAAAGAGTAGATATACCTATCTAAAATAAAACTGTTCCAATCTCCGATATTTATAGACACTTATAAATAAAAAAAAATCGGATAAGCAGCACTCATATGGGTTAGTAACTAAACAAAAATATAATTTATACCTATGTTAATACACTTGCAATGCTATCTATTTAGACCAAGTAGTTGCTAAAAAAGCATAGATCTTTGAACATACCCCACCTAACAAAGGAGAATTATATCTCTTACACTCTTATACATAAAATTAAGCCATCAATATTTTTAATGCTATCTATTTCAAACCAAGTAGTTGTTTAAAAAGCATCTTTGAACTCCACCTAACAAAAGAGAATCATATCTCTTATGCTTACTTATGCCGTCGATATTTTGACACACTATTGTTTTTCGAATTACCTGTAAAATATTCCGTACTGCGACACAAACAATCACACCAGTTTCTAGATTATCTCGGCATCTACATGCCACTGACGTCAAGCCGT
This sequence comes from Chrysodeixis includens, assembly GCA_941860345.1. Classification (NCBI taxonomy): domain Eukaryota; kingdom Metazoa; phylum Arthropoda; class Insecta; order Lepidoptera; family Noctuidae; genus Chrysodeixis; species Chrysodeixis includens. The sequence continues at coordinate 10,029,822 of OW796106.1, read as the reverse complement.
ACCAACTTAATGTAGAAATAATGAATTCGTCGCGAATCGCCCGTCCCCCTGTTTGTCTTTCAATTATAGGCCCTCCTGGGACCTCCCCCTCTTTAAACAATGTAACACTCTCATGTATATTTAAGGAGGGACAAAAATTAAATCTTCCGCTTATCTGTCTTGTACAAAATGTAATCTAAGGAGGCAATGACTTCTGACGGTAATGATTAGTAACGGTATGTTCATTCAAATTGAATACCTTTTCTATTCTTCCTCCTTTTTTAAAAAGTGTATCATCAAATTAAATTTGAATTTAAAATTTGATCTTAAAAAACATCTCCTAATGCCAATCTTAGTTAAATGGAAATTGCTGTCACACGTAGGTTTATAGAAAAAAAATATACCTATATGAAGATCGGAAAATAAATGGCACTATTTAATTAAATGAAAAAAGCAATTTTTAGTAAATAGATGATTAAATACCAAGTTAATAGAATAAAGTTAAGCGGGGTTTCTTTCAATTCATTTTAGTTACAGATTAATTGCTGCTAAATTGTTAGTTGAACATTAACTTTATTAGTTAATGATATTTTCCAACAGAAAACTAATCTCAGAAGATAATCTTATTATTACACTTTTATGATAACAAACGGTAATATTAAATGTGCCGTAGCATCTTCGGTTACTAAATTTTTAGCATCGAGGACATTTTTAATAAGACATATTATAAGTAAAATGTTGAAAAAAAAAACAGCCATTACACTATTATTAAACTTAAGTCATTGAAATCATGAACTTTGAAAGTCGACATTTTGAATTGTTAGCCGAAAACGAAACACTTCAAAGTGTTTCAGCGTTTTTACATTGAGTCAGAAACCACCAGAGTCTGTTATTCACGAAACAAATACTATTTTTTGTTTAAAACGATGTCGGTAAAAATATTTAGGTCCGATTAGTTATAGAATTTTAATCATACTCTTACAAAAGCTTTGATTACCAAAAAAACATTTTATGCTTTGATATCAGGTCTTCGATATCAGCTTGCTATATTTGTTACAATTTGACACACTTAATGTTGAGCGGAAAAACCTAAGCAATAAAAAACGCAATATACTGTATCAGTCAAAAATAATAAAAATCACAATGGTTCAGAAGTGACAATCTATTCTATACCTCGCGATGAGTGTACATATATTTTAGCACGTTTTATAAACACATATTTTACGATAAATAGATCTCGAAAAGACTTTACTTTAAAAACATTTCAGCGAACGAACGTAGCGAATCTCGCTTAACTTTCGTAGCCGTAGTACGCGCGCGTAGTACCGTAGCAAAATAAAACAAAAATAAACAACTCGTACATTTTCGTCACCAAATATTACTATGATTATTTTTCCACTATTTATATAAATAAAAAAGTCCGTAAAATTAATTATATACAGCAAAAAAAACGTATAAAAATATCCACACATATCTAACTATTTTTAAATTAAAAATCACAAAAAATATTTCTATCAAAAAATAAATAAAAAGAAATAATAATCCTTACCTGATATCGGCAGTGCACAGGATTCAGCACATGTCCGGCGCCCGCGTGTGGCGGCGCTTGGCACGACACTGGCCCACTCCGCGCCGACCAATCGCACCACGCCCCGGCCCGCGCCCGCCCACAACGCCAACAACCAATCAACCGCCGCCCAAAACCTTATTTACCACAACCTCCCGCCCGCCCAACCTTCCTCAACTTATCGATTGGGCGGCCCCAGCACTTATTTAAGGCGGGCGAGTACTGAATTAATTTTGTGATTGAAATTACAAGTATAAACGAATAATTCGTTCGCGCGACTCGTTCGATTAAAATCGAGATTATTACGATTGTTGGCTCCTGATGTGTTGCTCGTTACGTTTCACAGATTTGTTTTTGTATGGAATATTGTTGTATGTAGTACTGCTGTAGCTTATAGTTAACGGGATTATGTATGTTCGGTAGTATGCGTTAGTTAATTGGGAATTAACTGACGCACGGTTTTGATAGAGAGATGTTTGCATAGAAATTGACTTTATCTCTTATTGACACTAAGTTGAAATAATTAATTAGTGATGAAATTTATTTTTCCTGTCTGTAGTCTAGACTGGAGAGAATGTTATAGTGAAGATATTAACATTATAATAAAAAAAACTCGTAAATATTTACTTGGACTGTGGATAGATTAATCTGAAATTGCATGAACATTTTGTGCATAATCATAGGTTTTTATTGTCACCTTTACCTACTTTGTGTACATGTATGAAATCACAGATATCTCTGCATTCGTTCTGTCCAAATTGCAGATATACCAACCGAAAAATAAGTATATAAAAGCTGTGTATTTATGTCTTATACATTTTGGCAATATACTTACTACTGTACTCGGCAACAAACGATTCCTTAAAACACTTATTCTTTTGGAGAGCTGTCTTCATCAAGAGTTTTACAGGATTCATGTAAAACTTATGCTCACCGAGATTCTTCAAGCAAAAATCCTAACCTATACTATTCACAAACGACACTTACTTAAAACTCGTCTTAAGTGCTCTTTCTTTCTCTCTCTCTCTCGTCATTAAAATGTAGAGAAAAAATAATATCGTCACTTTAATATGTAATCTGTGAATATGACTGTTAGGCATAAACTTATGGTTAATTAAAGGTATAACTCAGTCTATTAATTTATTCATTTGAGGAATATTCACTTATTCATTGATTTAAATAATACAGAGATACGTTGATACTAGAATTAACAGTGATTTCAGATTGACGTGTTAATTATTGGCTAATAGTAAAACGCTGTTTCTTGTTTCTTAGTTACGTTATACCATACTGTACTGATTACCATATTATTGTTGAATTATTTACTTACGAATTATGTCGTGTTTTGAAACATTCACAAACCTACAAGTCTTTAAAAGTAAAGATCTACTTTTAGATAAAAATCTCAAAACAACATTAAAAAAAACAACTAATCATAAATTATTACAGCGCAATTGTTGAAATGCCATCAAGATACGCAGAGCTCCCTACCGGCTGTACCGTAAACGATTAAGTGCTAGATATAAACATAGTGTGATAATGAGCAAGCCGGCCTGCCAGAGATTTAACCCTCAATTATAGAATTAAGCTGCGATGAAGGGTTGCGCGCCCCTGTGCGACAACTATTGATAGGGCGGTGGTAAGAGGCAAGGGATGTCGATAGTTACAATATAATTATTGTAGACTTTGCTGTCGAGAGTTAACTGATAAAATCGCGATATAATTTTTATAATATTTTTTGACAGGTATCTTAAAAAAAACGACTCTCACACTAAGGAATATAATCCTTGTATAGCGGGATGTTTCACAGACATTTTCACATGCACAGAGATATCCAGATTCTGAACAAGCATTTGTGAAACCGCAACACGTTGCGCATAGTGGTACTTAATTGGCGGGTGACCTATGCCATTTGGCTATCTGTGCAGTCATATTAAAGATATCGTACAATAAGAAGATTGATTAAAAAGTCTAATAAAAATATTAGCAGTATTTTATAAATTAGAAATTATAGAGAATTTGATATAGCTGCGTAAACAATTTCAATTACATAGATCTATCACATTTAAATTATATCCCCAAGTAAAAAATAGGTTAATGTTAACCATAGCATATATTTGCTATTTAACTAAATAATACAGGTCATAAAATTATTTTGTTAAATTTATTAAAGCCAACAACGTCAATTTTCGAATATCGATACACCTCAGCACATCACTACAATCGATGTTCAATACCGATATAATGAAGTGTCGTCACGCCGCGAATGTTTGCCGCCGTCGAGTGTGTACCAGCCCTTACAGTTGTCATTGTGCACCCTGCTTTATTGTCAGATGTTTTCATTGATAAATGTACAGCGATTAATGGCTACTTAAACTACTGCTTGTTGGTAGAATGTTAAGAACTTCAAAATAATCTCAAGGTTTTTATTGAGATGCAAACTTTTACCGGGTCTTTGCGTAATAAGAGAGGAAAGTTTATTTTGGTATTAAGGATAATGATTTGATTGATAGTTATATTTCTAAGGATCGTATATTTATCTAATTCGTTAAATTTTGTGACGATTTTATGAAATATTTTGCATCTCTCTGTTACATGTGTATCGATTTTGATATCCACAAGAATAAGAATTGCTAAAGCTTCATTGATCATACCTATTTAATTGTGAAAATAAATTAACCTATAAAGCAAAAAGCCCTGTTAAAGTCCGTATAAGTAAATCAAGAGGGTTGAAATAGAATAAAGTGGTCTCGGATTATGTTTATTGTTCGCAGACTCACACAGGTAAGACATCACATTGAATCAGGCCACATTTTTATTTGGATAAATAATTACAAAGAAAGGATTAGATGCACGCGACCACAATTTCACAACAGCTGGAAACATCTAACTCTCCACACAACACCAAGTTGAAATACACTTTATTTTAATGACGATAAAGGTTAAATTCCCATGACGTAAGTTTGATATAAGTCCTTTTGATATTTGAGTTGATTTTATGAATATTTTTTTTTTTAAATCAACAATGAGTAAGACTTGTGCCCCATACTTGTAAGCCGGTACCAATTAATTGCGGATTTTTCCCGTGTTTTTATCTCTAGCGTTCTGAATACACGTGCAAACTGCGTCTAATTAGGTCCTTAGAAGCTTATTGATATTTAACGTTCATTTATGAGTAAATATTTGTTTTAATGTTGTTGTTGATATAAATATTTAGCGCAGTTTTTAAGGAAGGTATTTTTTTTACGTAAGTAGTAAGTAAAGATTTTGTATTGAAGTGTTTCTATTATCTATATTCGTTAATTTAATGCTCCAAGCGTTAAGCGCACTAACTATACATGTTACTGGAACTCTAATTATCTTCTTGTTACAAAAAAAAGACAAAACAAGTCAGGTCCGAAACTAAAATTTAAGTTTTTGGCCATTATTCTTTAAAAATATAATCAATCTTAAAGACAAGATACTAAAACTATATAAAAGAAAGGATATATCTTAAATCCAATAAGCATTAAGTAGGTAAGTAAAACAAAATTGTAGTGAGTATGACAGTTACAAAGCGACAACAGATTAACTAATGAAGGGCCTAACCCACCGCCTCGGGTTACGGCAAACACGGGCCACTGACGGCAAAGTGATTAAGTTATCTTTATATTAAATAACCAGCAAACACTATTATATTTATGATTCTGTTGTGGGAACGTGGAGGTTATGTTAGAGCGCTTTTTTCTTTGTTGTTCAATTGAAAAATATAATTGAATTATGACAATTAGGTTACAATCACTGAAGGAAAACATCGTGAGGAAACGGGCATACCTGAGGGTGTGTTAAGTCACGTCTGACACCAGGTAGCAGTGATAGATCGTATGGTCAAATCCCGGCACGCAATAGTCTTTTCGAATTCTTGTGCGTATTACAAAGTAATTATCATTTGTGAAAATTTATGAAGGAAAACATCGTGAGGTAACCAGCAAACCAGATAATTATTCAAGGGTGTGTACGTATGTAAACAATACCATATAACGTTTAAAATAACTACGTTCATAATGTCCATACCCCGAGACGTAACACATAACACGTTAGATACATAATATCCCTATAAAACATCTTTACCTTTACAGATATATTTAAAAGCGATTACAATGTTGGCCTTAATTGAATTGTGTAAAATTTTCGCGTCGGAGGACGGTCGGTGGGGGTGCGCGGGCGGGGGAGGGGGGCGGGCTCGTTTTAACTTTCCGGACCGGTGGGTGCACGGTACCACTGGACTTCAGACTGTGATACACAGTTTACATGGCTTTTTAAACGATGTCGGGCAATGTTTTCTGAAAAATAATGATGATCAAAATCAAAAAACGTGTTGCGCCGACCCCAAGTAAAATGGGATAAGGGCAGGAAGATGATGATGATGAATCATGATCAATTCGACTAGGCCTTCTCAGGCACTTTCAAAACGTTACTGACTGTAGTTGTATAGTTCTTGACATTCTTATGGAGAAGAACCGACAAGAAATTTCATCTGATGATGATGATGATGTCGTCCTAAATGTTTCCGACGACGGTGACACCTTGACATAGACTGGCAGCTTGGTTTCGACCATGTTGTCGAATATGACTCGCGAAACCAAATGTGGCTTTGAACACGCGGTCTCGAGTAGCAAAAACTGGATACATAATTGTTTCCAGCAGTATCACTGTAATCAATTTATTGTGAATTTTCTTAGTTCATTCAGGGATAATATAGCAAAAATAAAAAATATATTTCCTATAGGTATTAAATGTCGTAATACTCTTAAATATCGCAAGTGAAAAGAGATGTGTAAAGAGATTTGTAAAGAGATGTGAAAAAAAAATGATTTAAAATAACACATTAGTAGAAAGAACATATTATTATAACGTGTACGTTTTTCTTCAACATTCACGCCTCAGCTCTCGATCCCTGAGTTCCATTGGTAGCGGCCAGTATTCAATTAACTGGGGCCTCGTCGTAGCGCGCCTTCACACTTTTAGTTATGTCTGACAGCGCCGAGAACAGGGCATTGCCTTCGTATCTCTTATTTAAACTAACTTATTGTGTTTTAAAAGATAATTGTTAAAAATTTGCCGATAAGAGCAAAGTCTATTTTTTTAATATTAACGTCAATTTATTGTATCACAGTCTTAATAACCACTGAACGATAGTCAACATTCACGTTAACGAAGCGACGATGAAAAGCTAGTGATATCTCTGAATTGTTCCTGAAATAATAGCAACATCATCATTCCCCTGCCCTTATCCCAATTATTATTATTTGGGGTCGGCGCAGCATGTCCTCTTCTTCCACACGTTCCTATTTGACGTCATCTCGCAAGTCACACTCTTTACAGCCATATCATCTTTCACACAATCCATCCATCGTTTCTTTGGTCGTCCTCTTCCCCTATATCCATCCACATTCATGTTCATCACCTTCCTTACCACGTGATCCTCTTTCCTCCGCATGACATGTCCATACCATGACAGCCGGCTACCACGAAGTTTTTCTGTTACCGGTGCCACTTTCAAACTTCCTCTAACATACTCATTTCTTACTCTATCCGCTCTTGTAACACCACACATTCCTCTTAACATTCTCATCTCTGCTGCATGCAATTGTCTTTCATTCATCCCTTTTGTGGCCCAACACTCTGATCCATACAGGACAGCAGGTCTCACTATGGTCTTATAGATCTTCCCCTTAAATTTAAGGGGAATGTGAGGGTCACAGATAGTGCCCGAAACCTGCCGCCATTTCATCCATCCTATGTTAATTCGGTGCTTGACCGTCCGATCTATATCGCCATTATCTTGAATGAGTGAACCAAGATACCGAAAATCGGAGCAGACTGGAAGGTGCACGCCATCAAGCATAATGGCTCCAGGCCTGGAGAGACCGCCGAAATCGCAGAACATGTATTCTGTTTTTGTTCTGCTGATTTTCAAGCCAACACTCTCCAGTTTCTGTTGCCAAACCTCCAATCTGCTCTGGATCCCAGGTCCATCATCGCCGACCAGAACAATGTCGTCGGCGAACAGCATGCACCAAGGTGCCTCCTCCTGTATGTCCGCCGTCAAAGCGTCCATAATTAGCAGGAAGAGGTAAGGGCTTAAAGCCGACCCTTGATGCAAGCCTACAGCCACATTGAACTGGTCGGAGTTGCCGGCAGAAGACCGGACGTATGTGCAGGATTCCCTGTACATAGCACGAACTAACTCCACATACTTCCCAGGCACACCTTTCTCTTTCATGGCCCACCATAACACTTCTCGAGGCACCCTATCATACGCTTTTTCGAGGTCAATGAACACCATGTGCAAGTTTTTATGAGCACGTCTATACTTCTCGCACAGTTGGCGTAGTGCAAAGATGGCGTCCATTGTCCCTCGGCCTGGCATAAACCCAAACTGGTTTTGGGTAATCTCACTCTCTTCTCTCACTCTTTTCTCAATTACCTTCTCCCATACTTTCATAGTATGTGACATGAGCTTAATTCCTCTATAGTTGTTGCAATCCTGGACATCCCCTTTATTTTTGAAGATGGGCACTAGCGAGCTATTGCACCATTCTTGTGGGATGTCTTCTTCATGCAACAACTTATTGAAGAACAAAGTCAGCCACATACATCCTTCATTCTTTAACACCTTCCATACTTCAACTGGTATTTCATCCGGTCCCACAGCTTTTCCGTCTTTCATACTTCGAACTGCTGTTATAACTTCCTCCATACTAATTTCTCTTACCAGTCCCATATTTACTTGTGTCTCTTGGAGTACACCATTCCAGTCATTCTCTTCGTTCATAAGTTTTGCAAAATAAACCTTCCATCGCTCTTTTATTTCCTCATCTTTACACAATACCTTACCACACTCATCTTTCATGCATTTCATATGTATTATATCTCTCGCTCGTCTTTCTCTCACTTTCGTAATTCGGTAAAGTTCCTTTTGGCCTATAGGGCTATCCAGGGTTTCGTATAGCCTCTCTCGCGCCCTAGCCCTGGCAACTGCTACCACCTTCTTTGCTCTCCTCTTGCATTCATTGTAACCTGCCCTTTTCTCCTCTTTCAAACTTGCATTCATAATGTTTACACCTTGCCATTCTTTAAACGCCACCTTTTTTTCTCTTAACACGTTTTGCACCTCTTCATTCCACCACCACGTATCCCTATCAATCAGACCTTTACCTTTAGATTCTCCACACACATCTTTTGCGACTTCTCTTATGCACTTTGCCATTTCACTCCAGCATTCATTCACAGATTTTCCTTCCATCTCACTCATTTTCGTCATCTTGGTCCCGACTTGATTTCTAAACTTAGTAGCACATTCTTCCTTCTCTAACATACGCCAGCGCGTTTTTGGAGGGGGCCGATTTTTACTGTTTTTAAGCGAGACACTTAATTTGACCTCCAAAACGATTAATCTGTGTTGAGTGACTAACGCTTCGCCTGGCAGCACTTTACAGTTTTTGACACAGCATAGACTCCTTCGCTTTACTAGGAAGTAGTCTATCTGTGTCGTGTGGTGGCCACTCTTGTAGGTTATAAGATGCTCCACTTTTTTATTAAACCACGTATTCGTTATAACCAGGTCAAAGGCACAGGCAGCTTGGAGCAGTGTCTCGCCGTCAGCGTTCCGATTTCCAAATCCCCAACCACCATGTACTCTCTCATATCCATCCCTCTCTCTTCCTACATGTCCATTAAAATCACCACCTATATAAACTTCCTCACTGTCCTGCACGTTCATCATTAAGCAGTCAAAGTCCTCCCAAAACTTCTCTTTTACACTCACCTCACAACCTGACTGTGGCGCATATACACTTATTATATTCAAAGTGACGCCATCCATAATCAGTTTGACAGCTATCAATCTATCATTCACTCTTTTAACATCAGCCACACATTCTTTCAATCTATTATCTAACACTACACCCACCCCATTTCTCTTACCATCGCTCCCACAGTAGAAGAACTTATATCCTTCTCCTATCTCTCGTGCCCTTTCACCCTTCCACTTTGTCTCTTGCAGACATGCTACATTTATTCGTCGCCTTTTCAAAACGTCTGCCAGCTCTCTTCCTCTTCCAGTCATCGTTCCTACATTCCAACTTGCAAATCTCAGCCTTACTTTTCTCACACTCTGGGCTCGCTTCTTACGTCGCATCCGCCCGTTATGATGCGACAACCCTTGTCCACTTCCCACAGGAGCCGGGTGCTGCCCCTGCGCGTCGCCTGTGGGGTACGCCCTAACCCTATCGCTCATTTCGTTAACTCTGTCCATGCTGCTGAGGTTTTGGCTGTATATTTTTACGGCCGGCCGCCTGCCTGACGCCAACCCTCCTTGGGAATGCTGTTGCTGGTGGTTTACTCCCCACCAGGAGGTTGACCCGAGGTGCTAGGTGTTATGCACTGGGTCGTAGTTTACCTTAGTCGCCTCTTACGACACCCGCCTGAAATAATAGCAACATTTTAATAAAATAAAAATTGTATGTACCTAGTGACAAAACAGCATACAACAAACCGTGTATTTGGTATTTCCAAGACCAAATACCTAGTTTGTTGTAAAATTATTATACACAGCTTAAAGTTGATGACTATTGATGGTAGGTACTTATGTTTCAAATAGTCTACAACTTTTTCCATCATAAGGTGATGTGATATCTGATTTTTTTTATACTAGATTACTTGTAGCGTAGCAGCATTGGAAGAGTGGGACGAGAGAAAGAGTGGGAGGTCTTCGCCTAACGCAATAATTATGGGCTTATAATAAGTTTCGTATTACTCTGACATCACGATTATTTTACAAAAATCTATCTTAAACAAAAATATATTTTCTTCTACATGTACATAATAATATTATTTTAACAAAGGTTGAAGACAAAGTCATAACAATCACCGCAGTCGTTCCCGCTCAGTGTAGCAACAAATAGCATTAGTTATAGAAAACCGATTACGTTAAATGAGATAGCGAGCCGCAGCCCGCCGTGCGTGAACACTTGTAAATATCACATTGTGGCCTTATTCTTACTTCACCACGATATATACTTATTTGTAGACTATTCTATGAGTATTTATGATACTTTTTTAACGCATGTGACGAAGGGGCGACTTATAATTCTAAAACGTAACCTTAATTTTGTATTTTAAGAATTTAAACTCAGGCACCACCCAATGACAAAATAATTTTCAGTATTCTCGATTTATTTGATAAAACATTTAATTTATCTCTATTAACTAAAGAGAAACGTGGGTAAAATTACTTACTATAGGCACAACGAGGTAGTCAAAAAGGCAGTTTAATTATATACTTTCATGATATTATTTCAAGTCAAAAACTACTATAACTCCTCTTCACATTCACAAATCATACGCTACCGAAACCCCGACACACAAGTACATTTTAAGCCTAAATTGAATTGTACAACATCCAAATCTTCCTTTTCCAAGACTCCTTAAACGGATAATTTTAAATGGAGCACATGAGCTTACTTGGATAACAGCATTACAGCTGACAATGCCATTAGACGTCGATTTAATAGCATTTGGCAAAATTTTCATGTTTGCTTTTAATATAATTGTGTTGAGTTTATCTGTCGACGGATTATACGCTGGGATTACGGGTCCCGCCGGCGGACCGCTCAAATTGAATTGTAATATGCTGCCGTTATTAATAACAGAGAATGGAGACATGCTAGGGTTGTACTTCGTGACTATTTATAACATTATTTGGTTAGTTTTATAAGGTATCATGTTGTAGTAATTTAAAGTTGTGCAAATGTTCTTACGGTGATCTGTGTTTAACGCAAAACCGTAATCTTAACGAATAAACTTAACTTAAGCTGATGCTAACAACAGTTTTATTTATTTTTAATAAAACCTAAAAAATTAAGAACTATTCACCTATGCATTTTGCTAAAACATATTAAAAATATAAATATAAATTCAGTAGTTTTTTCTAATAATTTTGTTAATTTCTTTTTTTTGTTACCTATTTCTATGTATCAATAATTTAACAACCAATTAACAAAGATCCTGAACATAACGTTACGTTATCTTAACGAACTATTGTTAAAATACATTAAACCCTAAAACACCGTGGTAGCAAAATAAGTGAGAATCAACCCTATCGCGGCACAATCGGTCGTATCTACCCGAGCGCGGCATTTTTTCCCGCAAATTTTAAGCGTCTCCCTCTGAATTCCGCGAATCAGCCGTATTTGTACAATAACTGCCCACCCGGGATCGTTTCGGGCACAATAGCCTCTTTGTTTAACGACGTCTTTCTATTGCGACATGGCGCGTGCCTAGTTTTTTGAATGGGCCCGTTTGACCCACGTTCCTGAATGTTACGTATGTTGTGTACGCTTTCAATTTAGGGTTGAATTGTCATATTGTGTTGTAATAGTTGGGAATTAATTGACGACATAAAGATTTACAGGCAAACGTTCTCGTTAAACTGTTATACAAGGGTTTTATACAACGGCGATTACGTTTGGCATGTGGTGAGGATTTAAATAGATACCTATGTATCGGTACCTGCCTGCCTTAAGACTACACCTATATGTAAAATATTTACCTACTAAGTAAACACACATTACGCACTCGACTCGACAGAACAAGGTGCAAAGGCATCTCCCAAGTTGCTCTAGATTTTCCGCAGAGGGTTTTGGGTCATAATTCTGGCCGTGGATGTCGCATAGCTCTCAAAAATCGGCTTTTGCCACCCGCTTTTAGCACCCAGCCTGATGCTGGTATCGTCTTTATATTGTACATTCATATTGCATAGCAGAACAATTGTACTATAGATGTACATACTACTTAGGTATTACCATACCTATTAGATAAAGAAATATGTAATTGTTAAATAGCTTAACTCCTTCCGAGTTAATGGATGCTTAGATCTTCAAGTTCAAAACCTTCTTATTTGTTTAAGTGAAAAATAATTAGAAAACAAAAAAGAAAAATGGGTATCTATTGTATCTACCGAATAATACAAAATGCCAATGCCTAGGTATATCTACTTTTGAAAATTAAACTATAAAAAGACGAATCCATAATAATAGTAACACAACGATCGCCACTATAATACATATGTACTTACATATTATACCACCGCACCGCATCCATTCACGGACGCCCGGACGGTCTGTACAGCGCCATCTCTATTTTGTAAGTATAACGAAACACATTCATTTGTCACAATTACCGGTGACGCGGAATAACTGGCGACTGGCGATAAACCTCCTCTCGTTAGCTGCACATCTTTTGCCCGCTCATACATTTTTATGAGCCTTTTATTTTTATCCACCCATGTTTTGAAGGTTTTTCGCTATGATAGAGGGAAATATCGTAGGTGTTGATGTATTGTTCAATTATTTGCGGGGTATTGAAATTTTTTGATGAATGTTACGAGTATCTAAGCTTGTTAAGTAAAATTATAAACTTTATAGTCTAAAGCAATTAGTGAATTGAAGAGCTGATCATGTCTTTCGAGGTGCCGATGGTTAAAGTGGATAAACATTTTTGTAAAGACGTCATTCTTACTATCGTTCGTATCGTAAATTATATATGAAGCCCGTAAGCATTCCCCGACACGGGTCGTACTATTTTCAATACAAAGAAACTCAATTACATGTAATAGATACCAATTTTAATTTTACAATAAATCACAAAGAAAGGTCCACGACCCTTCTGCCTGTGGTAATTTGCAGTTTTGTCACTCTAGCTACGTGACTGACCATCTTGCAATTCAATATATTATGAACGTAAACCATGAAGTGGTTACCAGCAACAGACTGGACGCTGAAAGCGGGTGGCAGAGGTAGATAATCGAAAGCAATGTGACATCGACAGCCAGAATTACATCCCTAAACCCTCTGCGGAAAATCTAGAGCAATTTAGGAGATGCCTTTGCACCTTATTCTGTCGAATCGAGTGATATAAGTTCTAATTAAATTGGATAACCTGTTCTTATAACCTCTCAATGTTAAGTCTAAAGAACTTATTTACTCTGAATTATAGTTATTTTCTGTCAATTTTATACGTAAGTAACCAAAAGCGCGACTTTAAAAATACGAATATGTTTAAATCTTATTGCCTTTCAAATAAATATTTATAGATATTTAAATCATAATATCTATGAACAAGTCTTAGATAGGTATTATGAAAAACTTGGTAAGAATTATTTGTAACGTGCTTAATAATAATTAAAGTTTGACTCTGATATAAATATCAATTAGGAATATAAGTAATACAATGTAAACAATTATTTTATAGAACTTATTACATTTCATTGTAATATCCAGCGATCTGCAGCGGATTCTACGTATTAAAAATATCAATTGGGAATACCAGAAGCCAACGTAAAGTAGCGCTGACCGTGGCCACCTCCAAGTGTCTTTTAAAACTCGCGCTAATAGTGTAGCGTAAGGAATGCTACTTAGTATTAAATCTCAACAAGAGATGTCGTTGTCTTCAGTCTTAATTATGTTGCTTAGTTTAATTAATGAGCCACTAGATGGCGCGGTAACACCTTTTTCTCGATGTGACCGTGACTGAGTCAATTAAACAGCCATTGGGGAAACTTCAACCATAGACTACATTACTTCCTCTCTTTAGTCGATTATTTTCATACTTCAACTAAATAATTAAACTAAACCTAACAGAACTAAATCTTAGTATTTATTTGTTTAATATATTTTAATTAAGCCGATCATAATTTATAAATATTTCAACAAACACTACGAAAATATTACCTATTACAAAAAGTTTTACATACGATTGTTGCTGAAAAAATACATTTAAAAAAATATTAAACAATAATATAATATTTTCTCATTAGTAGTTCATAAATTACAACTTAAATAAGCCAATTTAAAATAAAATTTATTTTTAACCAATCAAAAAAACTTACTAAGATTTGATCGATGCCAACACTAGTCCGAGTTGAATCGGGTGAATTCCTGAATTATAAACCTCGTCAACAAATTTAATTTAGTCCCACACATTTGCAGTTATCCAAGTTATTTTCTTCAGTTATTGTTTACGCTTTGGACCAACAAGTACTCCTTGGATCTTGTGGCTATCATCAAAAATTGTTATCAGACTTTATGTAAGTTTATTATTTTTTATACATATTTTTAAATGTGAATTTCATAAGTAGGTACTTAGGCGCGCATAACGTGTGTCGCTTATCCTAAAGTACCTATACTCCATTTGTTTAGGTAGTTAACTAAATGTAAACAATCTTGGTGTTACTTTTTAACCAAAAAAATAATTTTAATTTGGATATTACTGTTTATAAATCAATTAACTATAGTTTTAGAAAATCTTAATGTATTTCATGTTGTAAAACGTATTTTACATTTTTAAAGATCACATTTTGTTTAAAAGACATACCAAAATTGTTTACATTTAGTTAATTACCTAAACAAATGGAGTATAGGTATTTAGCGGCGATAGTCATAGCAAAAACAGAATGTTCCGTATGTTTTGATTATGTATATCTATGTATATAAACCTGTCCTCTATCACACTTATCACTAGAAATGAACTGTAGAGTACTTGAGAATGTGCAATTAAGTACGTTCCTATTATTAAAACATTGTTGCAAGCGTTTCTTTGAGGCACCATTTGATTGTTTCGTATACTTGAAAGTTCTATGTTGAGTATGTGTTTTTAACTTTAAGATTCTGTTGCAATACTTGTATTAACTTTGTAAGTTATTTTTGATTGTTTAAGTACTTTCGTTTTACTATAGTAACGTTGGACTTCCATATATATTTTTTATAAATAATTGAGTTTAACCCGCTTTAAATCGTAGATAAATAAACAATATTACAACGGTTTATTGTTAAACGTTCTACCTAATTGTGTAAATTAACAGGCTTTCCATACAGAGCAGATCTCAGTACCTATGAATTTGATACTTTATCAACATGAGCATTTTAAATATTGTACGTGTTCTATTAAATTCTAAATATGTAAACATTCGATAAAGACTATGAGTAACTACTGCCGCTTGGTCGGATATACCTACGAGATATTGATAGGTAGACTTTAGAACACAGAATACATTGTACAGAACTATGTATATTATGTACCTACATGCTGATGAATGATGCGTCACCATTTGTTGTGTTTATATTGCTTTATCCAATCAGCTGTCACGCGTAATATTACTGTCTTTTCCTCTTCTATGTATCGTTACAAGAAACATAATTAAACTTTAAAAAATATGTCAGAAACGATATACATACATACTTAACAGTAAGTGCGTAATAAATACCTTCGGCACGTAATAATTGTAACGATGTTTGGATTAGAAAAGTAAACTTTTTGTAAAAGCGCAATCTAAAATATTTCGGAAACCATTTTTTTTTTATTTAATTTTAATCACTTTATTAATCTTGAAGCCTATTGTATGTTAGCATGTGGTGTATTTTAGGCAAAATAAAAAACGAAGTATCGATCTGACTATTTAGTTACTTGACTGGCCTAGTGTTGGTCTAGTGGACATGGTGACCCTGACTGCTGTACCGAAGGTTGTGGGTTCGATCCCCACCTAGGAAATGTTTGCGTGATGAACACAAACATTTGTTCTGAGTCTGATTGTAATTTATCTAAAATATTTACGTATTTTTTAAATATAAGTAAGTTTATTGGTTGTCTAGAATTCATAATACAAGCTAATTAGTATGCTTAACTTGAGTCTAGATGGCGTTGTCAATTTTGATGAATATTCATTTATGATTTATTTTCCAGTTTGTAACTATGGAGATCTTCAAATTTCCGTCTAAACCAGATCAAAAGCTTCCGACGTTCAACGGTCCTCAGTTCTTCAACGTGTACAAAGACGCCGACTTCCTCCGCAGTGATGCCAATGTGGAGAGCCTGCTGTGTCGCGGATACGAGCTGCGACAGAAGCTAAGCTCTGTACCGCCCGGCGACTCTGTCGTCATTCAAGGAATGAATCTTGAACGAAAGTAAGTTTTGAAGTTCGGATTTTTTGGACTAGAATAATATCAACTTTATCGCTATTAAGTTTTTAGTCTAACTTGGAGTCAACTCTTACATCACCAGATCAATATAAAGTGCCATGAGTACCTAAGTGGTTTTTAGGTAGGTATAAATATATTTGTTTAACATGTATAAAACCTAACTTGAAACAGAATTATTGATTCTTTACTGTACTCAAACATTTTACAGTCATTGAAAATAATTAAAAAAAACTACCAATGCATAGGTATGATTAGTTTCGTAAATCTAATTGTGTTCATTTTTTTTTACTGTTGACTTGTCAGCCTTTCCTGTTTACTTTCCCTGCAGTAACAAAAGCCAAGTTACATATTTGTTTACACTTAATTACTATTTGTGAACATAATTAGATACTTAAGTATTATTAGATGAGTCATTAGTAACTAATTACCTATATAAAAAACTGATAATTAATTAACGACTTTATGTTTTTAATAGCTAACATGTTTATCAGTTACTTGTCATAACAAGTAACTGATGATAGTATGTAGGTATCTTGGTTTCACGAAATAGAGTTATGGCATAGTACTTTCTCCTGAAAGATGGAAATTTACATACAATCAACAAGTACCCGTTTTGTAGGACTACATACAAATGTATTAAATATGTCTTAATATTTATATTCTCAGCACTCCACTGTTGGTAAAGAAAGCCGGTAAAGGCATCATAGTTGAAGAATTCGAGTTCACGTACAACCGCCTGGTGGGTCTCACCGCTGGCTTTGCCTATGAGAACCGGCGCAGGTTCCCCAGCATCAAGATCAGCGAGGCCAACGCCCTAGGCCTGGAGTGGGACAACGAAAACGAAGACAAATGCAAGCTGTACCTATCCACTGTCAGTGGAACCGAGCACCTGATACAACTGTTCTCGTTTTATCCATTTTTGTGCGGCCTGAGAAAGTTCCAATTGAAAAAAATGCCTATCGAGTTGGTTGTGAAGATGGGCGTCATTAAAAACGATGAAGGGATGACCATGGCTGCGGTTCTTAAAGCTAACATGGTGACTGCTAAACGCATTTGGCTCATGTTCCCAAGCGTCTCCCTGCGTGACCTCCAAACACTGATTGACACGACTCCGCAACTCGCGAATCTATTCAGAGGGTGAAAGGGTTCTTACCAAATTATGGTTCGACAATTGATCGGCAGAATTTATTTCTAAGATTAACAAATCTGCCACCATTTAATACTATATTATGTGATACGTTGTGCTATCTTGTATTTTAAAATATTATAATCCTAACAATGTATCCCAATTTTATTTTTATTCTTGTTCATGACAAAATAAAATTATTATTTTTAATTATATTTTTATTTATCTCCTAACTGAATGGTTTCAAAGAAAGTGTAAAAACGTCGATGCTTCTGCAAAACGTAATAAACCTTGCAACATACATATTAAGCGACGTTTTAAAATACATGGTTCTCTCCATATTTAACTTAGGCAGATGACTAATACAATTGATTTCTACTGAACTAGTAACAAATCATTCACATATGTGTATATGAACATAAGTGTGTCCTCATAAAGATAAAAACGTGTTCGATGTCGATAACATAAAAAATCGTCAATTAAAGACGAGCAAAATGTATGTTGTTGTACTACAGTGCACTAACAAAGGAATGGTATTAAGTTTAATGGTATGGTATTTTCATGTGCGACACAGCGACTATGGTTACTACTGATACCAGGGGTAGAGTGCTGTGTCGGCAGCAAAAAGTGTCTACGTTTGTACATAAGTTTCAAAGACAGCAGGACACCTTTTCTTCAGCCAGGGTCACGCAGAGCATGCGCAAGCGATCCCGTGACGCTGGTTTAGGTAGTAGAAGGGGCCCGGGGTGTTTTTAGTCGGTGGGAGTCCGACATATCCCCACAGCGTGCCCTCGGTGTGGGTTGAAGTCATTAGCGTTTCACCACGGAGAAAAAAAGGTCACCTTTTCTTGTGCGTCACTCTTTCTCACACTCGATTACGACCGTGAAATGTATTATGTCGAGTACCTATATCATTGCAGGATGATGAAATAACATTGTTATATGAGTATTGATATGGTACTGATTCCTGATAAACAAGTATAGGTATATGGGGGCTATATTTTTTGTCACCGAATCAATCTTAACGAAATGTTTACAAAGTTATTCTGTAATGTGATCACTGACCGACTTACACTAGGTACTGAGAATTTGTCATGTAAGCGATAAAGGGTCATGCTCTGTAACTAGAAACCGAACAACCAGTGTTATTGTCATCTACAATTCAGATATCAATGAACTGAATAGTTACATTGTAAACTTTGTGTCGTCGGTAATCATAAAAACCTTTAAGTATTTTTCTAGAGTAAAACAACAATTAAGTATTATTTTAAAGCATTTTATTAATTTCAAAAATAACTAGCATATAATCACGCAGTATTACTAAATTTATAATATACTATGAGGAAATACACACGATGTAGCGAACGATGTTGTTACAAACACAAACCACATCATATAACAAGTCAGTACTAATAATAAAACTTTGTCGTTACCCATTCTGCTAATATACAATACCAATTTATACGTATCTCCATTAATTTCTAATATGCCTACTTACAACTAATTTGTTTTTACATTGATATATGCGTCAAGCGATTACCACTGACATTTATAGAGTACAATTTTACGTGTATAAAAATTGGATTCTAAATCAACTAGATTATCGATACTGTACTAAAATAATAAGGGACTAGAGAGGGTGTAGTCGATAACACACGAACTGTGCTGCTCTAGTCCGGGCCGCGGTCCGTGTGCGCTGCGTCTAGCGTTACGATAACGATAATAGTCAATAATTAAAAGCGAATATCACTTGGTGGCCATGAGTTAACCATTACCTACAGCGGCAGCAGTCTCGCGTGCGGCATGTGTCTGCGTGGACCACGGGTTGCAGTACACCACTGCACACAGACTCGCTTACACTGTACGTAACCGTCCTAGCTACATTATCTACTTTTATATGATGACGAATACATTACTGATACATTTATGCACGTTGTCACGAAATCCATAAAATAATATAAAATGATTTTGAGCTCTAAAATATGAAACGATAAATTAAAACATTTGTGACATTTGAATGATCTATTGAACAAGCAGCGGCCACATTAATTAGATTTAAAACTCCCTTTCACCCAATTGTATTGCCCAACAGTAATTTACAGTTACAAATATATAAATTATATATTAAAACATATTTTTTACTTATTCCGATGTACATAATTATACCTACTCAAATCACGTACGGCACAGCACTGAAATTTAATTTCTATATACCATAACAACTACCAATTATTATAAGGACGTTACAGTTTTAACTTTTGACACATACAAAAATAATACGATCCTTTAATGTACGCTCAACGAACAAAACATCTATAAAATAATTAATATGATACAATAATTAATAGATTTGAAAATATTATAAACTATGAGAAGGAATCACAAAGAAAATATAAGTATAAAATAAAAATTCACAGAATTATAAGTTTCATACTGCTACATAGTGAATAATACATATTTAATATAAATTCCGCTTTAAGCTGAGCTACCGATTTTTAAAATACTGAACAATAGACATCGTACTATCACCAAGTTTATGCTAAAACAGACATCATAACATTATACTCACGTCACGTTACCTTATTAACTCATAGGTCTCGTGGTCTCTCATGACTCATGGTCTCGTGCCAGAGCCGGCTCAAGTAACTCTAACATTTTTATGTTCATTTTCACACCTTATCATGATGAAATTTAATTTTAGAATAAACTCATACCTTTGCCTTATTAGTCTATTTATGGCAGTTTACATAAAGGTATCAAACGTTCTGGCGATATTACGAACATTAAACAATAATATAATGTAGCCTCAAAAAGATCCTAAAATATACACTGATCATTCCAATCTAAAATGCTAAAATAACGATTTTAACAAACTACAAGTCTCAAAATCAAGTGCCCGTCAGTTAAGGCGCAGG
Source organism: Chrysodeixis includens (assembly GCA_941860345.1). Classification (NCBI taxonomy): domain Eukaryota; kingdom Metazoa; phylum Arthropoda; class Insecta; order Lepidoptera; family Noctuidae; genus Chrysodeixis; species Chrysodeixis includens. Next base: position 10,009,218 of record OW796106.1, on the reverse strand, counting down.
TCCGCGACGTATCGAACGTCATCAATTCCAAAAATAAATGAGAAGTCAGGAATGAGGTTTGGAACCTGGGTGTTGTGTATCGCACGGGCTGGGGTTCGCTCAGTGCGTGATGATGGTGGAGTGCAGGCAGTGCGGCACGGCGTGGCGGTAGGGCAGGCGGTAGTTCTTGACGGTCCGCGCGGCGAGGCACTTGAGCGTGGTGTAGCGCAGCGGGTTGACGATGTCGGCCAGGCTCTGCTGCGACGCCTTCAGCAGCTGCTCGGCCGTGTCGCCCTCGTAGTTCACAGTGTCGATGTGCGCGCCCGCCGCCAGCAGCGCGCGGACCACGTCCGCAGGGCACGGGTTCAACTGGAATACATATGGAATTTTATTATTATGTGGGAATTACTTTATTGTAGTGGTTATCTGTATTACAATTTTATAGAAACTTGTGTTTTAGTAATCTTGAACTTAATTTTAAATACATATTAATGGTATAAGAAAACGAAATTATACAACATTTTTTAGGTAACAAGTAAACTATAGCAGGATCACTGAGCAGGAAGAATTTCGTACGTTGACCTTTTATTACCTGTCCCTTATGCTCTCGGGTAAATACAATGCGTTTCAATCAATCTAAGGACCACCTCCTTAGATACGTGAGACGAATTATGTTTACATCGTGGTCAACGTACGAAATTCTTCCTGCTCCGCGATCCTTCTATAGAGAGAGGTAGGGCTGCCATTATTTTAATAAGGTATATAATAAGGCTTTAATTTAATAAGGTACAGTCAATCTGGGTAACTTTGAGCATTTTTTACGATATTAGTGATATTTATTTTAATTATCCTTATTTTTATTGAATGAATAGTGTCCATTTGATCTAGTCTTTTAGCCTAACGTATGTTATATCATTTAATAATGAGTACAATAGTTGTGTGAGTGTGGTGTACCTTGCAGACGAGATGCAGCGGCGTGTTGCCGTCGGCGTCGCGCGCGTCGGGCTTGGCGCCGAGGCGCAGCATGAGCGCCACGAGCGGCGCCGGCACGCCCGCCTCGGGCGCCGCGCCCCCCCACGCGCGCGCGCCCCGCGCCCCGCGCCCGCCCTCCGCCGACACCGCCACGTGCAGCGCGCCGCGACCCTGCCGGACCTGTGCACACATACCGGGGACATGTCACACACGTCACACACTGGGCTCATGGCGGGGACAGCGCGCATGTCACACACTCGGCTCATAACGGAGACGACTCAGCGCCACCAAACCCGTAAAAAAGCAGAGCTGCTCCGATCGCTAAAGCTGTCTAAACAATGCTCCGATCAGAGCTAACATTACTAAAAGTAACAAAATTTGTCTTCGGAGACCACAAAAATAACTGTTGTACGCAACAGAATGCTGTTGATAAATTATTTTTTGTCTGATTAATACATGACTACTTAAAGAACGTAACCAAAAAGTAAACATTTAACTAAAAACTGTAAAATTGACTGCGCCAATGATCAGGATTATTTCCATGAACTAACATAACAACTAAAGCTATCAGAAAGCGTCCTTACCTTAATATCTAACTTAACAAGTGAGTACACAGCCTTATGGATCTTCTTGGACACTTCGTCCGTACACTCGGGGTCCTCTAATAACCTCGCCATGAGCGCGGCGAGGTGCAGTGAGATGACCAGTACCCTCTGTAACGTGCTCAGGGTCTGTTCGCGGTCGATGCTGAGCTTCGAGTCGAGCAGTTCCATGCCCCTGTCGACCTCTGACAACGCCTTTCTGAATACTGGGTCTATGTCTTCGAATGTCACTGGTGGGACGATGCGACCTGTTGGCAAGTCTGTAAGTTATTATAATGTTGATTTACTTTCGTAATATTTATATGCAAGACGATGAAAAAAAATGTCACGGGGATGTTAGACTTCCAACATCTTTCAAAGACTTGCACTTTTAGAAGCGCTTTGTGTCGGATTCATGCGCGATTGCGATTCCACAAATGCAAGGACCTTTAAGTGTCCTCATGACGTTTTTCTTGAGTAAGTGGTGAACCGAAAAGTGGAGGAAGAGTGGGGTGGCCTCTGCCCAGTAGAGGTATATTTCAGACTAGTAATAATAATAATAAGTGGTAAACGCATTTGTTTCCAGAAAGGTATTCCCAAACCACACATTTTCAATCACATTTCTTTTTGTATAAAACGTGTTAATAAATAAACGCCACCTCGTAAATGAGCTATCGTGATGATCGATGGTACGTCGGCTTAAGACTTATATTTTGTAAGCTAATATGTAAATGTGATAACATTGTCATAATTTAATTTATAAGATATGTGATAGGTATACTTAAATGATATAACAGTTTACTCACACGTATTTATCGGGATAGCCCGATTAGTTTCGGTCCCGGTTCGACTCGCGACCCCGCCACCGCGTCAGCTCATTATTAAGGACTCCGGTTGGGTCCGAAACTAGTCGGCCAAAGTTATTATAAAAAAAATGTAGTAAGTACCTCTGAGCGGCGGGCGCGCGCGCTCGGCCAGCATGTAGGAGAAGAGCTCGGCGAAGCTGTAGAGCGAGGACTGCGTGAGCGGCGACAGCGGCGGCAGCACGGCGCGCTGCATGTCCAGCGCGTGGTGCCACAGCTGCCGGCAGCGCGCGAAGCGCCCCGCGTCCGCGTACACCGCGCCGCGGTAGCGCACGTAGTACGACGTGTCCGGGTGCGCAGGACCTACGCACATACAGCTTGTTCACACGCGCATTCTAACTATATTGTAAGTCAGTTATACTGATTCCTAGTTTCCTATTTCACAGGCACGCAAGGATAAGCACAGCACATATCCTAAACAGCAGACGATCTGCGTTACCGCGTATGCGCATGCATGAAAGTTGTTGCGTGCCCTAAATAATGAAATCTCAGATCAGTCACATTTGAAATGAAGTTAGCAAGTTTAGTGCAACATAAACAGTGCCTCACCTAAAATCCTCTCTCTTATAACTAAAGCTTGCATCCTCATGGCATCGGGGTCGGCAAGTATTTCTTCTAGTTGTTGCGCATTGCTCGGCTCCACTGCGTAGTCGTATGCTTCTATGCGAGGGATGTCCTTTGGTTTGGGAATAGGTTCACTACCGTCCGATGGAAACCTGTAAAGATAACATAAGATTAGAACATTTTTATTTTGAGGTGTTACAATAGTTATTATGGATCCGTGTCCGTATAACTCCGTGTGGTGTCCGGATATAAAGAATAGCACCACCCCATATCCTCCAATGGGTGTCGTAAAAGGCGACTAATGGACCTTAAGACCCAGTGCACTGTACCAAGCACCTTGGGTCACCCGAATGGTGGCGGGTAAACAACCAACAATCGCATTCCCAAAGAGGGTTAGTGTCAGGCAGGCGGCCGACTATAAAACCATAGCCAAATCCATTAACAACATGTTTAGAAAAATAAACATGTTGCGCCGACCCCAAGTAAAATGGGATAAGGGCAGGAAGATGATGATGATGACAATAGTTATTATGGAATTTTACGTTATTTTTGCAGTAATCAAAGAATGGATACCGCGTACCCTAAGGCAATATTTGTAATAATCCGGACGATAATAACCCCAGCTCCTTTGATTGACTTTAACCAGCTATTTTTGATTATAAATATTAAAAAGAGAAATTTAAGTGTGTCTATAGTGAAAAACCAAATAATTATTATGGCTTTTCATATTTGCCAGGCGCGAAACTCTTTCCTAATTTCTAAAGGTGATAGTTACCGGTCATCCATGGCTCGTTTCCACAGCGCCAGTGCGCCGACCATGTCGCGTCGCTTATCGACGTACGTGGCTCCGAGCAGTTCTAGCGCGTCGATCCTTTGCTGCCGCGTCACGAGACCGTATTCTACGTTTATTAAGTGCTCGACTATGTGTGTGTGGCCCGTTACTGATGCTGCTAGGAGTGGCGTCATACCTACAGATGAGATAAATAATTATAATTGGTGTATTCTCATAATTTTCCCGTTAACAATGAATAGTTTTTAATAAACTTGTCTATTTATAGTCGGAAAGTGGAGATAGCAGGAGTATATTAGGCTCAAAATGCAAACTTTTGCTATGGAGCCGGTAGTTAGGCATAATGGCCTTTGAAATAGGATAGCGATGCATATTGTAAATTCACGTTTCAAGACTTCATTCAAGACTTGATTTCATCCAGTATACAGCAGAATAGCGGGTTTTATATTTTGGTACGAGTTAAGTTAGTTTAAATAAGTTTTGTTTTCTCCTGATAAAATAACAATTCCAAAAAGATCCAGTTAATTAGATAGATTTTCTACAGGCAAATCAGACAGCCTGATTTGAGATTGTTCATTTTTGTGCTTACCGTAGGAATCAACGTCCATAGTGGCTCCATGTCCTAACAGCATCTTCAGTATGTGTAGCGACCCGCTTTCTGCACAATCATGTAACGCCGTGTTTCCTTTAACACTCTTTCTGTTGACGTCGGCATTTAAAGATAATAGGTATTTGGCGATTCTAATGTGACCTTTATAGCAGGCGATCATAAGACATGTGTGTCCGTGACGATTTGCTATTTCTATATCTGAAAAAAAAAAAACAAGTTTAATTAATTAATTCATTCATTACAAACATATTAACAAAGTTTGAAATGCAAAAAGCTTTCGACCGGTTCTTAGTAAAAGATTAATGATATCTCTTATTCGATACCAAAAACGTAAGCCATAAAAAGAGAAATATTTGCATATTCGCTTTCCCTGATTCTTGAATAACATACAAGTTTTAAGTTGACCAGTAACGAGTCCTAAGAGATTGTTTACTGTTAAAATGGACTTTCAACTTTATTTAAAACCCCTACTACCAATGCTATCGTACAGCATTGGTTTGTAGTAGCCCTGTAATCTTTACGACACGAACTGTCGAAAATTTCCTTGTTAAGTACATTGCCTTATAGTTTTAGCTACAAAAATGTATCATCTTCCTGCCCTTATCCCATTTCACTTGGGGTCGGCGCAACACGTCTTCTAGACATGTTGCTTAAAGATTTGGCTATGGTTTTATAGTCGGCCGCCTGCCTGACACTAACCCTCTTTGGGAATGCGTTTGTTGATGGCTTACCCGGCACCATTCGGGTGACCCAAGGTGCTTGGTACAGTGCGCTTTTTTTTGTCTTGTTACAAAAATGTAACAAGACAAAAAAAACTACTTAACAAGAAAAGGAGACCTACACCACCCGTGGGTGATTGCAGGCAGATATGATGATGATAATGTGTGTACTAACCTGCGCCATTTTCAATTAGGAACTTAACGATATCAAAATGTCCGTCGAAGCAGGCTGCCCTGAGCGGCGTGCTGTGTGTCCTGGTAGTGGAGTTGACGTTGGCGCCGGCCCGCACCAGCAGCTTGACCAGGGGCAGGTGGCCCGCGGCCGCCGCGCACCATAGCGGTGGCGCACCCTCTATCGTCTCGCCGTCGAATGTTACTGGAAATATAGATAACAATTGAATATTTGTACAACTTACAGCTGAATTCTTAGAGTATGTAGCGTACTATGATTGATTTTGGAAAGTCATCTGTTCAAACCTGGCTTATTAAGAAACAATTTTTGAATTTAAGGATTAGATGGCTAGCGCCCTGATTCGAACAAGAGGTTAAATCTCATCTGAATCTAATATTGTTCCTGACGTACCTAAATATGATACCTTATTAAATAAATTACCTACTAAGATCGCCACGTGCCACCTTCATGGTGAGTTTTTCTCTAACAAATCTTTATGAGTTTACCTGTATTTTTTTTGGCTTGCTTCCTACGTGCGTATAAATGCTATTAGCCTTTAACGACTAGTAACCTTGATCAGTGATCCTTATCCTCGTTGAAAATATTTATCCTTCGACAGCAACCCCTTAAGAGGACATTTACCTAAGTCAAACAATTACAGAGCATTACATCTCTTCGTAGTCGGCCAGCTCTTACAAACATCATTAGGGATGTGGCGTGGTAAGTATAATCTTCTATACAATCTCAAACATTACGAAAATATTCATTTATATCAGTGTACTCAATTCTCATCGCGCCGGATAAGTCAAACAATAATCGTAGTTCTGTGAAGCTTAAATATTGGCATTGAGAACGTTTGTTTAAACTGTTGTCACATTTGAAGGACTCGTGGAGATCGCGAAAGACGTTATTGTATCATGATATTCTTCATATTCAGTTGTGTAGAAAGGAAAATGAGGCAAATGGTTTAAGCAAGTGATTTGCGACTTGTTCCCAGCAACTTTCTTGAGTTGTAATGTAAAAGGTCATAAGGCAAAATGCCACCAGGAAGGAAACGTACTTTGCGCAGTAGTAACTAACGAGCAATAGAAGTTTTCTACTGTAGGTATTACTGACTCAATTGTATACTGTTTAAACAACCAGCCAGACATTTCCATATATTATTAACAATAAACTACGCCGCACAAAGGACGTAGATCATTTTTAACACACGTCAAACTCAGTGAATAGTCAATAAATTGTATGTCTCCACAATTTCGTTTTCTAAATAACCCTGAATAACTCATGGTTTGTCCATGACCTTCAGAATACAAAGTAAACCCATACAAACACCAAGAAGAGTTCAAATTGTGTTACTATACAAAATGTAGTGTATTCTCATTAACGTTTTAGTTCGCGATTTGTAAAGTGAAATGGCTTCTGGCCAAACTATTGACGCAATTGGAAAGCAACGCCGAAAACTCAACCCGTGACAATTCGAGCATACAACTGATAAACAATTGTATTAACGCTATTTACGAGTGATTAACGGGGTCCTGATTGACCGACGCGTTATGCCGACAGACAATGGAGAATGTTGGCGAAACTTTTTTCCGCAGACGGAATTGACCGTTGACCTGCTGCCAACACCGACATCGGATGTTATAGTAAGACAATGTTCTTTAGACTTGGTGTCATCATCATTCTTGGTGCGTTTATATATCCATCATGCAACACTGCTTTCTACGCCTTGAATGCCTTTCATATTTACATCCGAATTGCAAACAAACTTAAGTGCGTCGGGTATAAGTATATGAATCATTTGTTGGTCGCTTACCTGAACCAGGTTGTTCTATGTCTGCTTTGCATCTTTCTATGAGGTATTCGGCGACGTCGTAGTGTCCATTTCTGCAGGCGATCACCAGAGGAGTGGCGCCGCCGACCTTCGCACCCACCAACATGTTCAGCTCGTCAGCAGAGCGCCAACTGTGTAGGTACGCCTGGAAATCAAAATGAAATATTAAGATACAAAACCAATAAAAGTCTGGTTGTACCGCGGAGTAACGAGTATTTATTACCAAGTTTGCATGTTGCAACTGTTTGGTATTTTCAGATTTCAATGTATGTTTTTACGCGAGTAAGTTCGTATTATACATTATTCTTGACGGAAAATCGACGAACAAGGACGATACGACGCATGCATGAATAAGAAAGGAACTGATCAGTTACATAATTACTACTAGTAGTACTTGTGCTACATACAATAGGTTATTAAGTTAAACGCTTGCTTTGAAGCAATCTGTTGGTTTTACGATTTCCTCGAACCGAAGTAATAAATACACAATTAGTTGAATGAGGATAGCAAGGAAATGACTAAGTATCATAGACAATAGTCAGACAATCTAAATATATGAAACATCCAATGTTTAAAAAAGTTTAAGGAACTGTATTATGTTAGAACATTCACTGACAAGATCGCGTGAATTATGTACAGTTACAAATGTACATGAATTACATACTAAAAAAAGAATATAAAACTAATACCAAAAGAACGGGACAATTGTATTACGCAGAGAATTATATTTTCTGACCACATTTCGCAAGTCACTACAACGTATAAAAAAATCGGTTTTATTTTAAATAGTTTGATTCATAGAAAGGTTCTAGGGTAATAAAAACCTTTTGTAAGTATTAGTGTCGATTCAAAAATGACAATTGACTATCAACAATCGTTTCTTCGATTCTATATAAGATTCGCAAAGTGAAATCTGCTGTTAATAGCAAAGTTTGGCAAGCTCGAGTGTGCCGGCGCGTGGCGCAACTCAGCCAGCCACCGCTTGCAAAACCTACACCGGTAAATACACCTGAACTACAATATATTTATAGAACGAATCACTATTCTACGAAACGAGGAAAACAATTATTTTATTTGACGTTTACTGCTATTTTAATGCATACTAGCATTTCTCCGCGAGATATGAATTATGATCTAGACTACTTTATTACTTCTAGACATAAATTATTCATAGCTATTTCATTCTAAGAATTGCAATCATATTCTTTTAGCATCTTTTTGCCGACAGTTTAAAAAGTGTTTAACATGAATGAATAATATAGCGTAGAAAGTGTGGTAGAAATCATTAATCACAGCGTTCCTGAAACGTATTGTTACACAGACAGTGTATGCCCGAACCCTGAATAATTTAGAGCTCAGGTCGAAATTTATTGCGGGCCCGGCCTTGACCGGGACGGGATAACCTTCGTGATATTGGAAGCTGTGTATCCTACTTATAGGAGTTTTTTGTACAACGGGATAGGTAATACTTTTCTATGAATCCACGTTGGAATTTCTTTCAAAATAATTTGGCTTATTCATTACGTCTGAAATGAATAGCTATATGTACTAAAACGTTTACGTGAGATACTTATTTGAATAAACTAACCAGTGATATTTGACTCTGACAATTACATTAATTAGCACTATTTTTTGTACTATAAATAAATATAAATAAATAAATATTCCTCAACATTCACACAACGCCATCTAGTCTCAAATTAAGTATACGACAGTAACTTGTGTTATGAGTACTAGATAACTGATAAACATACTTATATATTTCTAAATACATACATATTATAGATAAATTACACCCAGACACAGAACAAATGATCGTGCTCATCACACAAACACTTGTCCTGGGTGGGAATCGAACCCACGACCTCCGGCTTAGCAGTCAGGGTCACTAACCACTAGACCAACAGGCCCGTCGAGTACAGTACTTCAAGTACACATGCCGTCCAGCAATTATTATTTGGCATCAAGGCCATAAATCAAGTCCAAGACAACAGACTGTAAATGTGTAAATATTTTCAATATAAAAGTTAAAATGACCGGCTCACTTCATTAAATTCAGTAGACATAAGAAAAGTGGGTCAACGATCCTCTCACCGGCTATCCGCATCCCTTTCCGAGCGAGTGGAACTTAACGGCCACTAGATTTAGATTAGCACCGGTATACTATACAATAGTGTGACAACCCCATTAAGTGCTTCTATAACGGTGTGGTTCCCAAGTATAAAGCTGGTCTTTACTTCGTAGTTTTGTTGCAGTTCTAACGCCAGTTGTAGTTGTGGAAGCGAGACGGCTAGTGAAAAGGAGTACAAGTCCGATTAAAAGAAATTGGACTGGTACCCTTTTCACTAGGGCCACAGATATTACGTCGTGTAATGCGCTGATAAGTTTCCACTACTGCAATTGTTTTATTTTAGGATAGGTACGGTAAATATACTCGTATGGTAGTTGTTATTCAGTCAATTATATCCCTGGTACAGGCAAACGCGTCTTGGGGTTATTTCAGATTCTGGTTAAAAGAAGTAGTAATGGTTATCGGAGATGGTTAATTAGCATATCGTATATAAATACTAATATTTTATTAGCTGTTGTTAACCATAATTTATATCCATTGTTTTGTAAACTTACGGAGCAAAGTACCATGTCATAAAATTACAATAATGACCAATTCAATAAATAACCTATTTACAATTGCCCGTGGTTTTTCCTATTACGGTATTATCTACTGATATTTCCAAATTAAGCGCTAGTTAAAATTTTCATAATAATTTTGGACCATAGTTCAAAAAATCGCTGAATGTTGTTTTTATTTAAGGAATCAGTGACTCAGATATTCGAACTTATGCGTGCTACGTCACCTGTGCATTCCAACAAAGTATTTGATATACGAAGTGTGTAACAAATAAGTGTAACACGTATTATGTATGAGATATTCATACATAACATGCCTATCGTTACATTGCTATCATTATAAAATCGTTATAGTTGCGATATGAATACATTAAATACTTGGGTACATAACAGAGTAAGACTAATGTAGTTTTTGTTGTACACATTTTTTACGATGGTTTTACTGGTTTGAACGTTTGGTTATGACGACAAGCAATCAAAACGAGTCTGATACGACACGATATACACGTGACAAACAATGTTATGTACCTACACATGTGTAGTTAGAATCCATGTATCCAAACTGCCCACGTACAGAAGTTTTGAGGTCCTTAGAGACAAAATTTATCCCTATCCTATTTCCTCGTAAGCTACCCAAAATCCAATAAGCATAAACGTGATACCAACTTATAAAAAACGTTCTCTGTGAATTATATTTTCATCTCGTACCTAAATACGCACGTGTTTATTATTTCAATTAGTGTCGTGTTTAGGAATATACGTAAAACAAACATTGTAAGGTATTGACTGCAAAATAAACCGCAAAAACTAGCTACCAGCATTTAATAGGAAAAAACACTTTAGAGTGATGCTTGACCTATCGGTGAATGAACTCAGTTGTGCTTACTAATGATCAACTAAGGACAGTAAACAATCGCCAGAACTTTGCAGAAGAAACATGGAAAAAATATGAAAAAAAAAAATCCATACAAATATTTTAAACAAAGGTTACTTACGAGATTGATCTCGAACGCTGTTCAATACAATACATATAATGTTTCTGTATTTTCACTATAACGAATTCCAAAGATGTTAGATTAACACTGATCAGGCGCGACACTGACTCATCAATGCGACAGCGGCGCTAATTAAATAGTACAGAGACAATGAACAAATGAAAATAAAGTAACAACTACAAGATATTTCACAATCTCGTATTGAACTAGTGTCCGTGACTGTTGCGCGAACCGATCGACAATGAATACTGAAGACGATACAACGTTTTATTTTATGTCGTAATTAAGATTTTATAAAACGCGTTAAAAATGCCGAAAAGTGTGTTAATAACACACTTAATATTTTAAAACAATGAGAGACGGTTTTTTTTTATTTAATTTATTTCAGAAACATAAAAAATACAATAATTTTTTTCCGGGTTAATCATGTTTCTGATATTATTTTTATTAATAAAATTTTAATTAAAAACGCAACTCTTATAACTACTTTAAGGATATTTTTTCCCATATCATAGTATTTTTTTTCCTGGTTTGGGATCTGTGACCAGTCATCGGTTTGCAATAATAATTATTATCAAGATAATAAAAAAGATATGATCAAAAATGAAAACTTTCACAAAACGTTAAATTAAATAGATTTATGTGTAGAGAGGTAAACGACGAATAGAAAATATCCATCAAGCTTTAGAATGGTGTAAAATATTTAAAATTTCTATAAATGTGGATACATTATAAATGTGTGTAGGTACGTGCGAATTCTCTATACGTAAGAACATATGTATAAAGAAATTAAAAAGTCATCTAAAATACGTAGCAATACCACATCTCAGGACAGTTCTCATATTATAGCATAGAGTTGTTTCCATTAGGAATATACGTATTACGTAGATTTAAGTAAACAACTAAGTTGAGGGAACGAGGACTAGTAACTCAACGATAATTAATGCAACATTTTACAACGCCAGCATAACACAGAAGACGCAAAATTGGATAGTACTTTACCGCCCAGTTCTCCAATCAAAAGGGTAGAAACAAAATAAAATACTTTCTAAAAATTCTGGATCAAATGGTTTCCTAGGAATAAGGTAGTAAAACGTGCAGGTGCGATCGCGACGTTGCGAATATTAAAATTACTCTCGTGGGTACGTGTCTCCAACAGTGAAGTGCTACTTACTGATATAACTCAAGTTCTCTTTTATTTACCTGATTACATATCAAAAAGCAAAAATGTGGAACACGTAATTGAATATACCTGGTACAAGCACTTAAAATTTGTATCTTTTACACAAATTATGACGAAGCAGCTACACTTTAACAAATCGTTTTATTGATACAACTGTAGGTACTTAACAGTCAAAGATAAGAAGTCTGTGCTAATTAGACTGAAAAAAATAAATATTTAAATTTTTCCATCCCGTTCTTCTTAAGATTAAAATGGACCTCACATAAAAATCACACAAAAGCGTGACCGTTGACGTGCATAAGTCTGACTCGAACTTGCTCGGCTATTGTTTTAACTTCCCCTACGTAGCTAGTTTAGTAATAATAAAAACGTCATAAGACAAGAAGGTTTACAAATACCATATCTGAATTCCATTCTTTCTACTGTCATTCACTGACTTTCAACTGATTACAGAAGCAGTTAATTCCTTCTTATTTCGCTTACACGTTTCGCTGTATTCTATTTCACTTAGTTATGTTTACATCTCCTGTCATAAAGTTACCTTTTTCAATCTTCTCAGTAGCCGCCGCTGTCTCCGCAGCAGCGTCTTGCCGCAGTGCCTCAGCGTCTCAATCCACTGGTACCTCATCGGCATCAGATCCCACACACCAACTGACATTTTGTATTATAACATCACAGTCCACACTTGAAATCACTAACCCGGAAATTAAATAACGTTATTTTTTTGCACTGTAAATATTTAGATTTATAAAAAAAATGAATACTTTTGATTGTATTTCACGGTCACACACATAAAATATTATTATCGTTTTAAAATATGAATGTAAGTCTAATTCATGAGACCTAATTATATTATCAAATCGTGTGCACGTCCCAACAACTCGTTCATAAATGATATCGTCGCCTGGTCACAGATAAATATATAATAACCTAAGGTTAGTAAACCGCAGGAGTCGTGGATTCTGAGTAAACTGGGCATTCAGCTTAAATTTAAATAATTTATCATGTGGGGTTTCTCCATGGAAAAATACAGTTTTGCCCAGGAGCTTTTCGACGTCTGAAAGTTGGGTACTTAAGTAATTTTGGCTTTAACGAATGTTTCTAAAGAACCAGAAATGCTGACATTTTCCGCACCAAAGGGACTTTTAAAACTTTTAACAATATTGCTACTACTGCTTGTTTTGTGATGTAAATTGTATTACTTTAGTCAAAATGTTTTAGATTATGAAATTTAATTTCTCACGGGAGCTAGAAGTATTTTACGAGTTAAAGCATACATCTAAGATAGTTTAAAGGAGAAAGGGGCGTACTAGATACGTTTTCTGCAATTAAATTGCATTCATTTTATGTGGTCATTGTTCTGTCGTTATTGTGAACTGTGTCGCTATATCTAAAAATCTGGGAACGCTGCTCTTTTATTTATGGTATTTATTTTACTATTCGCAAGGTACTGCTAATAATAAATTGTATTCGATGTCTGTGGGGTAAAAAAATGTTACAAAAAATGTACTCTGTAGAGTCAGATTTTTAACAGATAGGAGTATAATGTTTAAAAATAGATAATAAGTAAGCAACTAAGAAGTATATTACATTTAGAGTGATTAATTTATTATTACTCAGAAGTTGTAGAAATAAAAATAGTCGACCATGACGTGCAATTTATAAATAAATATTCAGCAATCGTTTAAAGTTCTTATCGCAGTTATAAGCTTATAAAATTATGGTTATAAAAACTGCGTCTTTATTTGTCACATTCCTATCAATTATGACAATCTGTTGTCAAAGTCAATATTGAAATGTCGATGTTAAATATTGGAGCTATTAATTACATTATAACTATTCAGGCAAAACGTGCCAAAATTTGAACATGTTTCACTAACATACATATTTTGCTAATAATCAAAATTACTGATATAATATGCGTTAACAGTAATCAGAACCATAGCAAAAGAACATCACATTCGTAAGAATGTCATATCTTAATCAAGGAACGGACATGACTTTAAGGCAAAATATGATGATACATTCCAATGTCAATTGAAACGTTCGTATTTCACACGTTTGTTTCTCCTAAATAGAATCAGTACGGATAAGAACAAGATGCAATCAACGTTTTAACAATAACATTCTCACAGATCATCGAAAGACTCGAGATTGAAACATTCTTTCACTCCCTAGGCCTAGGCTGAAACTGAAATAACTTTTATTACGTGTATGTGACACATAGAAAAATTATAGACGAACTGAGACATTAAGGGAAGAATGACAGAGTGTGACTCTGTCATTCTTCCCTTAATGCGCAGATTTTCAGCGACAGCCGTGATCCTAACGTGATGACGTCAAATCGGTGACAATACCTTGCGCAACTATTCTAGAAATTAGTCTATGCATCGATGTAATTTGCAGGTCTTGTGAAAGTAGTTTCTGTATACGTGTAATTGTTATTTGATTAGTTACGTCATCGTCATCAATAGATGTTAGTGGCTTTTAACATTGATAATGAGCCAAAATTGTGACCTCGTTTTAAAGTTGTTGCCTTTCCTCAAGGGAAGGATAAATATCTTGTAATTGCACATCTGCTCTTTCACTTTATGATGTACCTACTTTTATTTAACCTTTTTGGGTTTCTCGATGAGGAAATACGCCTCTGACATCCATATATAGGTACGGCAGCACTGCGTTTTAACTTCCGTCCGAATTTTTGTATATATTAAGGTATTTTTGTCCACACCGGTTTGGGCTGTGATGGTGAATCTATAATTATTGGTTATTTTTAGCCTGCGTCTATATAACCTTATATTAATCAGAATCGTAAACAAGTATATTAATCTACACATACCTCTTGTCCAATAACTATAATTTAATCATGAATTGCAAATTTAAAATTAGCATTAAGCACTTCTCAAAAGATCTTTATTTAGTGCAAACTTCGCAGATGGATGTTGTTTGGGTATACTTTGCTTATTCATATTTAAACGGTTCAGTAATTATTAGTCGTTAACTTGCGACAAAACAGAACACAATCGATAATGAACTCGACTATTATGAGACGTAAACTTAGATTTAATTAGGGTAGAAACCACCAAAACCTTCCATAAATATTGAGAAATGATTGGAATATTCGTGTCCCAATTAACAACATAAACAAAACATTGATCGAATATTAATTAACTCATAAACTCAGTAGTTACGAGGCTAATGAGAATCTGAAAGGCTTGCGCATACTATATAATTTTTATTCGTCTTAAAATGCATTTTACGTCTTAAGCAAAAAACAATAAGGGCCATTTTCGATCATCATGAATGTAGAAAATATGTTGGTTGCTGAATTTTTACAGCTGAGCCATAAGTTATAAGAAAATGATTCACGCGTCCGGGTCAATAGACCGCAACCTACTTTTTCCTTTCGTCAACATTATTGTTTATTGCAAGGTAAACGGTATCGTGCGAATGTATGGGTGTAGCAAACAACGTTTGTTTTTCTTTAGTTACGTTGTGTTCGTATTACATTACTTTATTTTACATCACTAGCCATCAACAAAACGAACGGTTTAAACTATATGTATAACTGCCAAGTAAAATAATAATATAATTATTGGGAGATTACTCACTATTTCTAATAATTGGTCTGACTTGCTAAGACGCACAAAGACTGAATACTGAATGTTTAGCCGGAACGAATGTCTTAAAAACGCAGACAAAAATGCACGAAATTTGATCTATTTTAAGCTATTCAAATTATTTCTGTATCTTAAAAACAATGCATTCTGACCACATTTAATGCAAAATATTCACAGACGGATATTGTTTTTTTGTTGAATTTAATACACTTAATTATATTATTATTCTTGCTTTCGTGCTCAAAGGTGACTCTAAGTTTTAATTTAAAATGATTTCACAATCTTTATTATTATTGTTGGTCGGTATTTCCAGGTATTTCTTATGACTAGATAGCAGTTTTGATTATAAAACTTTGCTTCATATTATGATAAATAGAAAATGAACCTTAGTCAATTATTTTTTGTAGGAAAATAACTATCAGGAAAACAATGTTACATGAGCAGTAATATGATGCATTTTTATTTAATACAATTCAAATAAAAAGTTACTACCGTTTCCGTGATGCTTTGATACGAATTCATAATAAATAAGTTATACTCTACACTCTACAGAGTATCATAATCTAGAGGCCAGTGGCAGCTGTAATTATTCGGTATTAGTCTAAGATCTAAACCACACGAACAACTTCACCTTCAGGCGAACTAGGAAACAAATCTAGTTAAGGCAAACTGCACCTTAGATCCTTGAAAACAAAGTTGATGTTGTTCAAATTCTGATGAAAACAAGAGGGCTAGAGAGTTATTTGCGTCAAACAAAAATAGACCTTATTTACAAGGGACCGTTAACGCCATCTTGCCTACGTTTATGATATATACGGCATGTAAACAAAGTTAGTAAATAGCGGATGTTTGTTAGGTTAGTTCGTGGATGTCAATACCGACCCGGCTGTGTACGCTAAAATCATTTTACTTGTGTTTAATTTATCTTAAATACATAATAGATGGTTTAATAAATTATCTGTTTCCTTGGCGACCTTAATTATACATTAAAGTACGTTATTATATGTTTAAATCTGTCATTTTTGGTGAGGATTACAAGGTAAAATAATACCCAAGCATCGTTTACATTTTTATGGCTACCTGTGTGCAAAAAGTGCCTTGAGAATACACGATAAAGTTATTTACATGGCACATAATGTATGCGTCGTTTTGGCAATAAGGAAAATAATATTTTTAAGTGTATAATTTGAAACTGTTTACACTTATTATAATTAAGTGCGCGAGTCTAGTCTCTCTGCGCGCTCTACGCATACGTATGAGTAGAACAAGCTAGGCGTATGTGGTGCAGTCCAACAGGTACCACAAGTCCCGTTAGCCACTCGGTACTCCGGCCTAAGGTACCGTAGTGCGTACTGCACAATCACGCCTCATGCTTTCTAATTTACCTCACTGTAGCTAACTAACATTTTGCGATATTGCGTTGTTTATTACGAAACTGCCATATTTATTGTTCTAATAAACAACGCGAAAGCCTAGAATTAAGACGAATGGTCTCGCCTTTATTTGCCATTACTGTGAAACATTTCACAAACATTACTAGTATGAACCAGAGTTGTTTAGTAGCCGAGTTACAATGCAATCATGCGCACATTTGATATTTCGTAACAAGTGATCATATTGCAAATATATACACTGTAAGATCAACGTATTTAGTTAACAAAACTGTCATCATAACATTACCATTTAAGCCTACGCGTCTACCATAATTTTAAACTCAAACACTTGGAGACTTCAAACTTTAAGTGTGTGATGGAAATAAAATCTAAAGTAATAATAAAAAAAAAACACTAAATCAAAAGTCATACATGAAATCATTCGCACACAAAACAGATCCAAGTTGGCGGGTTGCACAAGCGTATTAAACTGAAGTTTAATCAGCAATTTGTCGATATCACAAGAGCCGTGGTTCGCGGTGCGAGTGGACGCGGAGCCGACCGCTCGTGGTCATGCCGTATGCAATACTGCAGCTGGTATTGGTGGGACCACTTCTTTCACCGAACACTTACACAATAAAACTGTTACACAACAAGCTTTTGCCTTTCCAATGCTGCAACGGCGCGTAGCAATTGGTTTTTTCGGATGATCGACGCTTTGAATCGATATGCAAATAAGTCGAGTAGCGAATTGATAAAAATTAAACTAGGTAACCGGTTTATCAAATTAAGGTGAGTAAACAATCAAATTAGAAAATTTTAATTGAATCGGGTTTACGAAACAGCGTAAGCGGATCATGTTAAGTGAATCATTCTTTAAGTTAAACGAATTTATATTTAATTTAACTTTGTTAGTGCTTTTTTTAATAATCAGAAAGTTATCACATCGAAAATACGTTGAGAAAGCAATCGTATAAATGAAAGTATCAATTTAATTATCTGAACGCAAAACGAAACGACATCGAGAATGTGAGTAATATTTTCGGAATCCCCCATTTATTTATGTTCCTATTTCTAGGCCGGAGGCAATTTCCACCAAAACAAGATGTTTTTGTTCAGAAGAAAAATGTTGTTTTTGTTGGTAAAGCGACGTTTTTGTGTCACAAATGTATCGAGATCAGGTGAAATGATATCAACACTATTACCTACTAGATTTACTACATTAGTTTGTATAGTACCATTTATAACATTTATGACCGTGAATAACGGAGTTAATATTACTTAATGTCTGCTATTGCTTGTAAGTTACACTTCTTTTATAGCTAAATATGCACTACCTTGTGTGGTATCACGGTCATTGCAACATTATAATGAATTCTGATATGAGGTCGTTAAACTTTAAATTATAATTTCTCGCAGACTGACTTTTAAAGCAAGCACTTTGCTAACATAATGTTCCGAGAACATAATCCCATTTTTATCGTTTATGTTTGCATTTCCTAAGATAGGTTCAGAAGATTATTAGGATGAAGTGGTTTGCCAGTGCTGGATTTCATTTTTTTCTTACTATAAAATATAAGTTTGTAGGTTAGAAAGATTAAGGAAAAAAATTGATTACTCATCTCACCGATGTATTACTGAAGACTGATGAGAAGCAATTTAATGACTAATTCAAAATTTATTAGTTTTTGTGATTCATAAAAAACATTCCCATGACACTATTTTCAAGAAACAAAAAGTAAACTTTCTTTTTTTTTCAGTACAAAAACGTGAAGATAGTGAATGCTAACAAATTTTTTAGGTCGATATAAATTACTTTTATCAAAATGGCGACCGAGAAAATTGCTGTCTTCAACGAAACTGTTCGCAGTTTGTTTATTATGACATACCAGATAAGATATAACGTTATGTTAATATTTTAAAAGTAAAAATGAAAGCCTGAAAGATAATGTAATGCTAAATTACTGCCTTGGAAGCAGAACTTTGTGTAACACTTTAATTTCATACATGCCTGCATGTAACATTTTAGCTCTTCAAATTTCAATTTCATTTACTTTTGAATTCATTATTTAATTTAAAACGAGAACTGATATTAATATAATATAAAACGTTCACTGAAGAAACCCGCAATAAATAAAGGCATTGCATCACCATATTTTTTTTACAATTTAGAGTGACATGTCAGTAATTTCTAGAGTAAGTCATATCAATCAGGAGGACTAATAAAGTGAGTACTGAGGCTGCACCCGGTGGGCAGACAACTCCATGCAAAATCGTTACTTAACAAAGTGCCGGCATTAAACGACACGTAATGGTGTGTCAACATTTCATGTTGCGTTACGTAACAAAGAGATTCTATGTATAATGTTTATGCTCACCGAATATTATGAAAGTAGACGGAAACCTTGACAGCTGATGTGATGATGCGGTTATTAGTCTTCGCGTCAGTTTCTTCTGCACCAAATAAGGTCAAAGTAACTGGGTTGGTTTAAAATGTAAATAATGTCTTCGCGTGACTCCTTAAGATAAATCTTGGATGAATTCATTCGTGTTATTCGAATCGATTTCTGTTATTGAACACGCACACGTTTTTTACTAGTTGCCGAGTCCTCAGTAATTATTCTAATAAATTCTGCTCTTCATCTCGTAAAACTAGATCGATATTGCATTTCGTGTTTGTAAAGAATGTGAGTGTAAACTACGCTTCTCTAATTTATGTTTCTGCTTCGCTCCTTGTTTGTTATTGGTGTTCACTGCATGTCATCAATGTTGCGATGCGAGTGAAAATAAGTAAAGAACTAAAAAACTCAAATAAATGTTAAGGATACGTTAATAAATTTAATTAATTTCACTGTACACGCGATTGCAAAGAACAATTGGTTTCTTCGAGTGTTACAAGTAAACACCTAAATGATCTTATCTTATTCGTGAATTATGAAAACACGCAGAACGTGTAGGTACCATCATTACATAATGAACATAAAGCAGTAAATGTGCATTATATGTTAGTATTCTATCTGTTAGCAATTCATTCGTTAAGTAAACAATAATCAATAAATCTTGTACTAAACATGGTAATGGGAATAAGAATTTCCATAACGTTCGTTGTGGGTCGTTAAAATATCCGACGTAGCTGTGACACTGATGTATCTATCTCAAAGAAAAAAATACTTACATTTTGTTTTTTTATTGAAATACTTGTAAAGAAATAAGTGAAAATGTTACATTAATACTGCTCATCATATCTTCTTTCACGTCGTAATAAGTAAAATCAACTATCACGTAAGGTGGAATTAAAAATAATTATTTGCACATAAACATTAACAGATAAATCTTGTCTAAAAGGTAAACACACTTAAATCATATTTCCTGTTATGAATATTTTTATAGTTGTTTTACTGTCTACCAAGTTAAAGTTATGTAAACAGGATACCTTATTCATTATCATAGTTATTCACACTTCAATGTTGTAACACACCTACCTTTTTAAAGAAGGACATAAACTACGTCGTTTTTGTTATAGTCGCGTCTCGAATTTTCTTGAAATATAATTCCCGCAAGAGTTATTCATGTTGGTCCTTCTAAAGGCAATTTAATTACAAAACGTAGAGCCTTAGAGCTTATAGAATAACCAACAACGTTTCGCCGTGTTGTCCTTTGATCGGGGTGTTATTACTGAGAATAATGAAGGTCACGTCTTATGTAAAGCCAGGCTTTACACAAAGACTTGCGAAATGAGGCGAACATTTAGCTCTCTCTGTTATATATCACGTTAAATAAAATACAATTTACCTTTAAATGTTACTGGTGATATTGGAAGTGTAACCTGAGGACGTACGACTGTCTCTTTTGGTCTGTTACAGTTGTGGGAGAGAGACGCCGCTCTACGCCTTGAAGTGCTCCGACTCGCTTTCACAAATGTATTGTATTACTTTGAGCCTTGGTGATAGGCCCCTGGATCGTTAACGTGAAAGGGTCTTACACATGTTAGTCCAATCAGTCACCGCCTAAGCCTGTTAAGCTTTCGAGACCATTATTACAATTTCGGTCACGTTTCGGCTAAAGGCACGAAGCCTTTATGTGTATGAATATTTTCGAGCTCTTTGATATTTGGTCTATGTAGGAATGTACATTATAGAGTACGAGTCTGCACGATATGAATATAAACTGTACTTCTGTACGATGAACTTTTATATTTTTGTGAAGCAACTAATCCTCAATAACCTCTTTATGATAAAATACTCTGTGCCGTAAATATACTTTAATATATGATTATTATGATTATTAATAAATATTCCTCAAAAAAATTAATAACAGTACAGTAATGTCTGAAACATACCATTTTAATATAAAATTCAAGTAATTTATAAATCTGCTAATAACTCGCAGTCATCAATTAGCAATTCTACTTTCCAGACAAAAGTAAACAACAGTTTTTAGACTGTAATATCGAACAAAAACTGTTTTTGTCCTAATTGCGCTACTTAGCAAGAAATTATACGCAAATACATCGTAAAGAAGTAGGTTAACAAAGTCTATTAAGTTACTAATCACATTAGAATAGAATTACAATCAGAGAATACTTAAATAACAAATGTGAGTTTATATTTAGCGCCTTATACTTGGAACTTAGTAACTTTAAGCGTCGCGGCAAGTAGCTATACTTAAACGAGCAGGCGCTCGCTACATAGCAACAAGTTCTATTGAAGCCACCGAGAAACTTCGTACGGATTCTGCAACTGTTATTAATCTAAACAATTACCCAATACAGTAATGGTTGTACAGTGTATAGTAATCAACTTGCCTAGTTATTCTTAGAATATCGCTACAAGAAGACAGGTTCTTCTTTTTTGTCTTACCTACCAAAAGAATGAATTTATTTGTCAATTCATTAATTATAACGATTTTCTCTGCCACTTCCTTGTGAAAGGGGACTATAGCGTCTATAAGGAAACACTGCATTATTCATATTAGAAACAAGGAAGCTGTTTGCATAGATTAAATTCTAGTGTGACATACTCTTAGGGATTTAACACCTGTAGCGTATGCTTAAGTGAATTTTAAGTTATATGCCTAATTGCAATAAGGAGGTTACATGTACAGTTCCCGTAACCTGTAACCTCCTCTAACCTGTTGACCTACAAAGACGTCGTAAATTATTAATAGAGGCTGTAATAACATTCTATAATTATGGAATCGTGTTTATGCTCCCTCTGCAAGTTTGCAGGCTTGTAGGTCGTTCCACAGACTCGGCCGTATTCTTACACTATGAAGCAACGTATGTAATTGGGTAAAGTGGATTAAATTGAGCCCTATTTATGATCGCCTAGAGATGAATGAACCATGTAACTAGCAATTTAATGCAAAGGCGTCAAGGCGGAGTAATTTTAACACGAAAGTCGACCAACCAACAGTTTACCGTGCACCGTGTTATTCGAGTTTCTAAATTCTCTTGTAATAATAGATTCTTGTAATCCCTCTTTGGGCAACGTCTAACCAAAACTACGTATGTATGTCTAAACGTAGAAGGTCTATTTACTGCCTTTAGAAAGAAGCATTCGTAATTAATTTCGCTAAGTGAGATTTTGAAGAATCATTCCATTACACTAAAAGCTTTGACAAACAAGATGATGATTATATTTCGTGGTGCCATCAAACTGTTTGATGAGGGCTCATAATAAAGCTGTCAATAAATTGTGCGAGGGCGTGGCGTTATACCTCATACATTATGTATCTCTTATGTCAGCATATTTGGCAAACGAACCTTTTATACAAATGGATTCTATATGGAGTCGAAAAAGGTTCTGTTTTATGTAATACTATTAGGCACGCGAATTTTTTTCGCAAACAACAGATTTTCAATATTTACGGTACCTAGTTGGCTCGGAATCAAGTCACGTTTTTTTCCTAACTTTAAGCACTAAAGATTTCAACAATTTTAAAACAAGAATACTAACAAATATCTAGATATATGTATATTATATTTACTATTCATATAGATGTAAACTTACGTCATATAAAAAAGGCATAAAGTGTAATGCCACAAAAACAAGTAGGTCTAACCTATTAAAGAATAATTTCAATAGAGATTGCGAGCAATGACGATTATATCATTAAATTTTATTCTATCGATTACATCTATGCTCGTGATGACATTGTTCTAGTTTCTTGCAAAACGTATTGTTGTAAATAGAGTACATACATTGCAATACGTAACAGTTGATTAATATGCCACAAAAAGAATGCCTTATTAAAATAGGCGATATCACAACGTGATTACAACGACCGGAGTACAGTGGTACCAGTTACAAGGAGGCTCAATGTGTGAGCTACAGCGATTTTACGTAAGTTCTTTTTTAAACACTAAGGATAAATGATCTCGTCAATACATATGTATTAAAAAGGGCAGAACTTGAATTGCAATTAATTGTTCTAATTATAAGATGAATATACGATAAACTTCGCAATCGGCTTTAGAGTCATTTAACGCCTTGCACGAGTCTGATAGAGGTACACATTTTTGACTTGATTGTGCTTGTACACGTTGCTACGCGCGGGCGCGGGCGCGTGCGCGGGCGCGGGAGACGTGGCGGGCTCGTGTTCACATTAAACGCCAGGCGTTCGCGCGATCGTGACGTATTTCAGAGGTTTACAACCTCATATACATGGACGACGATCTTTTATTTTTAACCGAAAATTCATACCTAAAGTGGGAGATGCTAAAAATTAGACTTGGTGTGCACGAAATTAATAAAGAAAGAGAACGGTATGGTGAATTTCATACTTTATATGGTATTTTGAGGGAACATTCTTCAAGATTTCTCTTCTGTACTGAATGACATGATAAAAACGCGCTATCGCATCTAGCGACAAATTCAAACTGGTTGAACTGACCTGACGTCGCGAGTGAAACGCGCGCGCCGCCGCTAGTTCGACGTGAACACACACACAGGTCTCAAGCGTTTGAAATTGTCGCGAGCTCGCCGCGCGCGCCAGTCGCTAGTTAGCCCGCTAGTTGGACCGCACGTGCGTTTTGAACGTGAACACTCGGAAGCACCTCATATGTTTGATATTTCGTGACATCGTCCGCCACCGCGCCCGCGAGTCAACGTGTACAAGCACATTGAATCGACATAACCGATCTAATAAAAGCTTAACTTGTGAAACAGTTAAGTTTTATTACTTAACATTAATTGCACATAAAATTATGAAATGACTTATATTTGATGTGCTCAATCGTGGTCAATAATTTAACTTTTACTGTAAATGGTGTTAGGTAACAATCTAGCGGCTACAATTGTTCTAATACTAGATAACTAGCCTAACAAGCCAGTCATAACTCCGCATACTATAAATTACTACAGCACTCTTCCGGCAACGTTAACCACTTAAGTGAGTTCCTACAACTTAAACAAAACGTTAAGTAAACGATTATCTTCCATTTCTAGAATCAGGAAGTTGTTACTTATTACGCACCAGAACATCTTAGATTATTCGCTCAGTCTTTACTTGAATTTAATAAAGTAACTTTGATGCACTACATTTGGGCAACTTGTAAAGTTTGAACATGAATCATTTTGTAAGTGCAGAGCCATGTTGGAAACTACAAGACGTTGACGTCATCTTTGTCTAGACTCTTACCCTTTGACGTCAGAAAGGAGACTGAGAGCTTAATAATAATCAAGACGAATGAACTAATCTGTTGGTCCATTTTACCTAAAATATAAAACAGCCTTTCCCGCTAGTCTCCTCTCTCTTGATGACTTCCAATTCGGATGGCACAAATAAACGTAATTTGTTTAAGCAACCAGAGTTGCGGCAACGCACCGATCGCTATGAAATAATCGAGTCGTGAATTCGAACCACTGCACCAATCAGGCCACGGTCCAAAACACAGGGCATTAACTAATTACTCGTAGGTCTTTAGGAAATGAATTATTAATTAAAAAATACTATTAAATGATGAACGGTACTGAACTTAGATTGACCCCTTGTCCGGAACGTGTTTCAATTAAATCTCTGACGTTAAGAAAGAATACTATATGTAACTATAGTTGAAATCCTCAAGTCAATTGCAATTATAATTAAGGCAAAGATTCTTAGACAGTTTAGCATAGCATGCATATAAGAATTACCTAACGAAAAGAATGCAGTGTTACATTATTTTTAAAGATATCTAGATTTATAATCCCGTCAAGCAATAGAGACGTTGTTTTATATCTTTGACACTGATTACAAACAATTAAAAGTCCGGAAGCTTGCCAATCATGTAGGAGGATAAAGATTATACGCTTTACAATCAACAAAATCAACAAAAGCTTAAATTTAAAAGAAGCATATTGCCAATACTCGCATGACAAGCTGTTGAGGTTTTTTTACAATAAATATTAATTATTATGACGAATCACAACGGATGTATCCGACGAAATGCTACAATGCATGCATTATTCATTCGATAAGAAATCACAAGCACTCGTATGTTGAAATGTAACAAACAACGTTAAGTGGAAGACGCAAATTTTAAATTCTGGAAATCTTTTTTCATTAGACTAATTGCGTCTGAACATGACATCACTTCGTAATGTTTATTTGTACAATCTGTGTCTAGCATGGAGCATGCAAGTTGAAAGAAGTTATAAGAACAGACTATGTATAATATATTGAACTAGAGACCCGCCCGAGCTTTGCACGGGTAAAATTATGATACACATAAATCTATGTTACTCTAACTCCTAACTTTATTTATAAAATATCCGTTGCGTAGTTTTAAAGATTTCAGCAGACACACAACCAAATAGCGACTGAGATTTTGTTTTATACTATGTAGTGAAGTACGATATTAAAGACGGAAACTTAAGACATGTCAACTAAAGTTATGTAGGTATTAAGAGCAATCAACCTACATGTTAGTTTTTTTCAATACTGTGTAACCAACACTGTATATAACTGGATATAACAAAAATGCTTACATCAATCGCAATAATATTACCGGAAAGACGTAACGTATCTTAAATAAAAGATGATTGAAGAAATACGGTGCAAGTATAAACAAGGCTGATACATTAAGCATGCTGAACGGTGTTTCATAATGTACCGCTACCTGTCCTATATTCCTAGACACGTCAATCTCTCTTAAAATAAACTGCTTACTATTTTCACAACAGCTACTTGGATTTGGAGTAAACATTTGTTTTTCTGTTACCCAGTTTGCGTTCTTTGTAGTTTGCTGTTTGATTAACATGACAAGCGCCTTCAAATAATCACATTAAAAGTAAATTATTTTGACACGTAAGTACTACTGCGCAAGTTGCTACACAGTAGTTAACGTAACCTCAAATTATTGATTCGCAACAAATCATCTATCCTTTCACATCGACTAACAGTCATCAGAGTGATGACTCAACGATCTGTCCGACAAGTGACAGTGGGCACTAATCATTATAAATGACCTGTTCATAATAAACGGCCGTTTAATTTAGGTAATCGGTCCTCGCACATTCGCCCAGATGCACATTCCCCTTACCTACTGGCCCGGTTATCAACTTCCGCGCGCCACTTTCATCCGTCCCAGCCCAGTGCTGCCAAACGTGCAAATTCAGAGTACTACCGAATGTCAGAATATATTTATTTTAGTAGGAAATTTAATATGAGGCGTCATTGTTTGTAATATTTTATGGTACCATTCTACTTGTTATTGTTTTGAATGATTCGAGATAACTTTTTATATACACTTTTTGTCTACTTATTAAGATTAATTTATGCTTATTTGCGGTTATAAGGTTAGTAACACTAGAGCCGATAAAATAAATGTTTGGTAGGTACTGCGGTCAGAAAAAAATCAGGTCCGTTTCGGTCAAAACGACGAGTGATCATAATTAATTAAATCGCCGGATGTTCGCTTACATAACAGCAAAGTGTGCCGTTCCTAAGTTTAGTATTGTCATCATGGACACCAAATGCAAGATGTGGTAACTAATGCGGAATAAGTAACTTGGTGCGGTAACACTTGGTAGATAGATACATTTGTAAAAATGTCGTCTAATAAATATTCACGTATAGGAAATTAATGTCAATGTTACTAAATATAATAATGTTGTTACTATGTGTGATCAAATTATGCTAATAAGCTGATGTTTGCTTTTTAACTGATTTAAGCTATGACTTTAGTTAGCTTTAGGTACGGCTATAATAAATGTTTTATTGTTCTATGCGTAGTTCTGGTTCGGTCACAGGTATAATACAACAGTATATTTACGCAAGCCAAGTCTTTCTGAGCTGGAAATAACACAAAAAGAGAAATTCTGTTTCAAATTAATTACACTACAGTCAAACAAGATTATGTGAGTCGACAGGCCATAATCACTGAGAATTGTGCAACTAATCGGTGTTACAATCGTTAACTACGGTTATTGGTACAAAAAGGAACACTACGGTTCTTTTGATCGGTAACCGTTTGACATTAAAGCCATGTAATGCGGGTCGTGGGCGTTCAAGTAATTTGCACTAAGTTCTTTGATCAAAGAAAAAGTATATTTAAGTATTTCTAATTAAAACTGTTTGAGCCAGCCAGCTTGATCGAATTATTAAAAGCCCTCATTAGGACAAGTTTTTGAATTAAGAATTACTTTGCTTTTTTTTGTCAGAATATGATTATTGGTCGATTCTTGAACGCTTCAGAATAAGTGATTGTTTTTGCTTACTTTTTGCCTGACTATATGACATTTGATATAGCTGATAGAACATCAATGGGCACCGATTAGACACTAAAAGCACAGTTATATGTAAGATTTAGTCGTGGTTTCGTAATGCGCCAGGCCCTACATCTATGACTAAGTACAGAAAGTACCGCAATTATTTTCTTTATCTTAAATACAGGCCACATTGAAACATGTTGTGACAAGGCTCGGCTTCATATCTATTTAGCCAGTGGGAGTTCCTGCTTAGGAACAGCGTTGCGTAAACGCTTTCGCCACGATTTCTCCTCGCCTTGCAGTTTGTCACAGCGGTAAGGGTTGTTATAGAACTAATAGATCTATTGACGTAACTCTTTGTAGCTGTTATATTGGAATAGTAATTTCGGTAAATTGTACCGTTATCATTTGTTATGACGTTCAAGGAAACAGATAACGATAGCGAGCGATACTGCGGTTATATCGGGATTTATCTTTTCCAAACTGAAGGACCAAATAATATTCAACATTTATCAAGTTTCGCACAATACCATATTTTACTGAAGTTGACAACACTAATATACTTAAATATTTTAAACTTACAAAAAAAATATTATAATTTTATTAAGCAGACCCTGGCGCTATGTCATTGTAAAGAAATATATAAATAAAATACCTATATTATCGTTGATATAAAAAAGAAAACATTAATGAATATTCAGTGTACATATGATTATGAGAAAAATATGTTTGTGAAAAACTTGAACAGTTAAATCTGCTTAAAAACCTATTATTAATCAAACGAGTCAACACAAATTGCCCAATTAAGTATCTCAACGGGGACATAAATCTAATAATGCGTGTCTCAAACCATAAAACTATCAAATCTGAATATTTAGCTCTAAACTGGGAAAGTATTTACTTTCGTGCGCAATCAACAGAAAAAGAAGAAAGTAAATAATCAGAGGATTTAACGTGACGTTGCATCCTGTAATATTGCGTTTAAGTTAGCAATAAACGTTTCTCCAAGTCTAATAAAATATACTGTTTAATGTCAAATTGGTATGCACACAGTAACATACTGCAACTATTCAACACAGGTAAGGTAGAGATATTTTTTTCGAGCTAGTAAGGAACAAAGACCGGTTCTTTTATCAAGCAATCGATACCCCGGAGTCCAAAGCCGCAAAAACAACTACAGTTTTAATCATGATTCAGCATTATTATAGAGTCGTTGTACGCGTCACTAGCCCGTAACGCCGGTAACGTGTTTCTTTGGACGGTCGACCGTTAAATTCAAAGTAACCATTCAACACTTACTTTAAAAATACTCTTAACAGCACTTAAATGTTCTGTAAAGCTAAGGGATCGGAAATATAAAATTTATTTAGATGAACCATTAGCAGGAAATCATAAACAGGACCCGTTTTTATTGCAATGCTGGTAATTAAATTAGTAGCTATATTTTTTTATAATATTTGTTAATAAATCAACCTGCCTGCTCTACTGATTCAATTTAAGGAAATCGATAATTTAATCATTAATTACCATTCGTGAGTGTGTTTTTTTTTGCATTTAAATTTTTATGGTATTCTCAAAACTAAGTTTATGCAAATGTTTTCCTTGAAATTACAAAAATGTATGTTACGGGCTTAAAATTAGCTTGTTTACAGCAAAAACAATGCTGTGTAGCAATAAACGCTTAATGTGTTGAACGAATGTTCGACAACCTTTTGGGTCATGTTTTGCATAACATTTTGAAATGTATACCTACTACATTTGTTTATATATAAATTATGAATAAATTATTTTTTACTACGCCGCTTTGCAAATGAACACAATTAGTAGAATCTTAAGCATTATTTTTAGGACAACACACTTTCTCGACGTGCCCCCGTGTCATGACCGAAATCAATAACACTGTTACAAATCAGCAGACGACCAAATAATAAAGAACTTCGGTGATTCATACATGTGGTTTTCCATTTAAACGTTTGTTAAAGAAGTAGAGAGGTCACATTAGACTGGCACTACCCACTCGGAAGAACTTAGTCTATTGTAAAACGATTTCACTCAGAGTTATTCATAGTGAAAGTGCAAAATGCTTTCTGAACAATACCCTATGTAATAAGGCGTCTGGAGCAACTTAGCGTATTAAAGGATTAATAGAAAAGCGAAACTCGACAAACAATAAGATAATAAACAGGTATTCTTACATTGTGAAACTTTGGTATGCATAATAACGAACTTGAAAAGTTATAAATAAATATATTTTTTTCAATTGTGAATAATTTGTAATCGAGTCCATGAAAAACCAGTAATGTTTCAATTGTGTTTAAGAACCATTATCTAGACTAGGTAAATCCATGTGGATTGTTCTACAAACAATTCATCTTTCCGTCAAACTCCGATGTTTAAGTTGAGGCGGATCAGCGTAATCATCCTGTATAAATTTATTTCAGGCATCTTTCGTCTTACAAAGGGCTTCGTTCCGATGAGAAAAACAGGAACACAACGCTGAGCACGTGATTTTTGTTGACTCTCGGATTTGGAATCAAACACGTGGAATAAAAGGAATAAAGGATATATTTTTGCTTATCTACTCCATAGAATACTGAAGGACAGATGAAGATAAGATTAAAAATGTTCATTTACATAGATAGTGTAACCAACACTGACATTGTGTGATTCAGTCTTTTACAACTCCAAAATACCGTCGAGCCTCAATGAGTCACTCGCAATTTTTACCAGAACTACGCTTTTCATATTTGGATCGTATAGATAGAAGAAATACAGGAATATGAACCTTAATGCCGCTTAAATAACGATTATAATTTTAAAGCACAAATAAGTGCGGATCCATCGAAGCAAATAATAACCTATATCATAACGGTTTCGCAGTAGAATTGTTAAGGTTTAGCGTTAAACAAATGCTCTTTATCGTGTTTATCTTCGGTTTAACCTATTTTCCAAGCTTTTGTTTGCTGTTTGATTATCGTGGTCGCGAATTGGACCGTTTCCGTGCATACACGTGGGAGCCGACATTGACCTCTATTTAATTATCTTTTGTCAGTGAATTGTGTGCGACTGTGACCATGTTACCGTTAATACAGAAATGGTTTGTATAATATGGTTTCGGTTGAAAAGAGTTTATTTGTACACGTAAAAATTACGATTTCTTATCATTCTTGTTTTGACTGAGTTAAATTCAAGGACGGGTATGATAAGGTAACATCTCAGATCATTGCGTAATAGATAGCAATCTTTAAAACCTGAATAAAATAATGGTAACTGTCGGTAGCAACGAATTCATAGCTTTACTGTAACACAAGCACACAACTATTGTACGAAGTTTTGCAATTAGATACTAAGTATTTGAAAAAAAAAAAATACGCAAGAGTAGAAAAATAATAATAAATTTCAAAAACGTTGCCGACACTATCCGATATAGACGTCTTCTGCGTCTATATAATATGACAATGTCTGTAATAACTAACAATTAACTGTTGAAAGGTATTGTCGACGTTGTATATTCTATAGAGCATTAGGCCATCATAGTTTAGTATCTTATATAATCCTCCAGATAAACAATACGAGAACGTTGTCACCTAAATACTGCAGTAATCGACAGATGTATCAGCTCAGTGATAAAACAGACTTGGCACCGCATTCAAAGGTCACTATATAATTGCATGGGCACTATACAACAGTGGACGTAGTTTTATACTACGTATGTTACGACTTGTACGATATTTGTTAAGTCATTTAACACTGCTGTGAGACGCTCGATATTACGCTACTGTTTGACGCAACTGCTCTAAATTATACGCGTGATATTGGTAATAATTTTATTAGATTATTGACAGTTAGTATCTTAAGAATGTAAAGATTGCTTGCAAAGAAGAATACGGAATGCAGTGCAAATCTAAACAACAACCACATATCCTTAGATCGAGTACAATTTAAATAGATATTATAATCGAGCTGAATTAGCATGGATTGTGTCATGCCAGAGGAAGGGCTCTCCACATATCGAGAAACGACGAGAACTCATAACACTTGCTCACTTTCTGGTTGACGATTGCAAATTCTCAGTTTAGTAACCTAGGTTTCCTCATGATGTTTTCCGTCAGAACCTAAGAGGTCACACGATTTTAGGCCTTGATTCTTGAATCATCTAGTTTTTACTGATAATAGGTAAACAACCAGTAGTTATTGATTGACTAACTATGTAGGAAGTTATTTTCATTTGGAAGACATTTATTTATCAGAAGAATAGGAAATTCCATAAATATCTTCTTGATTTAGTATTTGTTTCCTGACTGCAGTCCTTCAGGTATCGTAATAATAACTGTTATTATTAACTTTAATATATTTTTGTTTATTATAAGGCCTATAACTTTCCAAGGTTTATAGATGTTTCTAATGGTTAGGCGTCATTAAGCTACATAGATTGTGGTTTATCAGAATAAATAGATTTCAAGTGTTAACCAAATACAGGTATAATTGTGATGATAAAGTAAAGCCTCAATGTAAAATACGATGTTCAGGCCGAATTCGATGAAACGAAACTCAGACCCAACATAGTTCTAGAACGGGCAAGGTAGAAGAAAACAGAATTAAGTCCATTAACAACATTTAGGAAGAGGTTAACGTAGTTGCTTGTTAATGACAGTTGAAATACAAAAGGTATTTCAACTGTCATTTGACTGAGCAGTATACGCAAATACAATCTGAACGGTATAGTAGGATATTGTGACGTCGTAATTCGTAGTGCCATTCATATTGACTCGAGCAGAGCAAATGTCATCAAAGTTCTTTGATTTATCTCCACGTTTGTGCGACCGATTTATTACAAAGATCCAAGGATCGAATTGTTCAAAGATTTTCATTATAACTTTGAATAATCGAACTGATCTCTTTATGTTGAAGTGAGAAAAGTTTTTAATACAATAATCTAATATGAATTGCCCTCATTATACATTCAGCACGATTCCTTTGACAATAAGGTAAGGTAAAACAGGTATTGTACCTTTACCTTACATCGAGATCAATCCAGTTGTCACTGCTTCTCGTTAAACACAATTATACATATGATGTAATAACAAACAAATATTGCACATGCCTTCTTATCTTCTTAATTTCAATAGAAAATCGATTAACGTTTAATTAATTGAACGTTCAAAACCGATCAATTAAGTTAATAAATTGCTAGCCATCACAGATGTAGGCGTTGAAAATGGCAAGGAGGACAATACGTATGGCAAATGTGTTATTTTAAGCACACATACTCAAATTATTCATGCAGGGGTGACAAAAGTCTTTGTACTAAAAGCAGATTCAACAATAACAAAAAATGACACAGTGACTGGGATTTTTGTAAGGAGGTAAGGCAAGTAATATCACTGAAGCCAAAGAGTGGAGGTTCCACCAAAAACAAAAAACGAATGTTTTTTAACGAGTGTCTTCCCATAGCAACTAATAGCACCATTGTTCAAAGCAAAACATTTCTGGTTTAGTTCTCATTAATATTTATACTCCAATATTCTCAACATATTATCTGATAAGCGAGTTAGAATTGCCAAGTGGCAAAAAATACACACTGCGGAACTCATGAGCAAATATTGTACCGTGACGTAATTAGGAACATTATAATATTGGTTAAAAAAAACGCTAAGCACGATTGATGGATACTATTGTATAGATTAACTTATTGTTGCAGATTTAAGGCAACGTATTTAATACATATATAATTTCCTGTCATATATTTAAAAGTTGAATAACATTCTGATCTAGTAAACCTTAAGATTTGACCTATATGTACCAATATTTTCTTGCTTGTAAAATTGGAACAAACAACGGTTCATAGCGCCATACATTTTTTTATGAAACTTAATCGATTTAGAGCTTATACCATGCAATTCCCACAGTCATTGAGAACGGTGGCCCAAAAACGGAGTAAAGATCAATATCGTTATGTTCTTTGCTTGTTAATAAAAACAAACTGTTCGCCATTCACATTACCACGGGCTTTCAGGTTAAAAGTCTGTTAAATATTTGCAGTACAAAGTAAGTACAGATACGGTATGCATCGAGGTATACATTATATGTAATACATATTCAACTAACAGTATATTTTATCAGCCATTAGGTGTATTGTTATGTGAAAATGTTTTAAAGGTAATGAGCAACCATATTGTAACGTTGTGCTACATGTAGGTAAACAATAAATAATTTTGTCATGAAAAACCACAAAAAATATATCTATAAAAATATATCTTATCTATTATTCTACTTGTTTTGATTATTCGTTTTTTGCAGACAAAATTATTAATCATATTCTAAGTATAATAATAAATTAATTAAGGTTTTCCTCGCCGACTACTATCAAGGAAGGAAAATTAAGACCAAGATGTGACCAGGACATCAAAACATTAAGTTTAAGTTTCTCGAATTGCAGAAATATGAAAACGCATGAATCAAATAAGTTTATTTACATTATTCCTCTGCATTGGAATGCTAGCCAACTAGACCAGTTCTCTATTATAAAAGGTTAGTCACGCTTTTGTTTTAATTGCAATGAACATATTCCCATAACGAACAAAAGCAATTATTTATATCATTGTGGCAACGTGAATGAGGAAAATTCACAAGATGCTTAATATTATTTGTTCTGTTAATTCGCGATTTATATTCGTAACATTGTCACGGGCAATACAGCACACGTTGTTGCAATTAAACATGATTTCGCAAAAATTATCTTATCTCATGTATTTTAAGATTTAATTTGTATTTTATTTAAATTTACTTGAGAGCATCCGTCCTCGCATAAACGACACCAGCAGAATTTTTATGTAAGTTTCTCACGACGATACTTTAACGGTTTTGTTTACGCGCTCTCAATAAATTATAACTACAATCAATATGTATTTGGAATCGCTTCTAATTAAGCAGACTATTAACATTAAAAGGGCTATTAACGGTTAAGCATTCCGGCACGGTATTGTGCTGGGTTAGACGTACAACAGGCACTCTAGTTTTTTATTGTAATCCGTAAAGTATAGGTATATTGTGCCTTCACAAAGTACACTGTTTACCCATGTCTATAGTAAATTATAGCCCGTAGCACCTTTTTCCGTCAATTACCTTTACCAAACTGAATAACTAGTCTTATAATACACTAGTGACCCGCCCCGGCTTCGCACGGGTGCAATGCTGATATACTAAATACGCTACAGAAAAACTGTGAACGTTGTTTATAAAAAAAACATAGCGGCATATAAAAACATTTATAGGCACGCTGCCGCCGCGCCGCGTCGCCGTAAACGCTACGTTCCGCAATTTTTAAATCTGTACATCTTCAAAAATATTGATTTAAATCAGATGCTGTAAAAGGCCAAATAGATCTATATTAAATCAACAATGTATTTAAGGTATTTAATTGGATAAGGATTAATGCTGTATTGGTTAAAATCGCTTCGAATATTAGTCATTATTTGTCGTAAAAAGTAAATGACAAAAAAATGTTATTGTGGGATATCCATAAGAGATAGACATATACCATCGCGGAGTTTTCTGTAGACCTTTTCATTGTGTACAATACTTAGTACATTATTTTGATAAATCTCGTAGGATTCAGCCTGCGTTTGCAATGTAAGCGGAAAAAATGAAATTATTTGCGACATCACATTAGAAACCTCAAAAATAACAGTATTTGTCCACTATTTAATGGATGGTATTATACATTAAAACCTTCCTCATGAGTTACTCTATCTATTAAAAAAAAACGCATCAAAATCCGTTGCGTAGTTTTAAAGATTTGAGCGTTCATAGGGACATACAACACGACACATGACAGAAAAAGCGACTTTGTTTTATACTATGTAGTGATTATACGCCTTACTTTTAATATTACTGCTAACACAGTTTTGGCACATTAAAATACAAACAATTGTTTCAATTAAACTCGTTTCTCAGCTAGTAAAATGCTAATTGGTGTCTGTTCCGCTCTCCCATTTTAAAGTAGGATGGCTGGTGTAGTGGCTCGACCTGTTTTTTAATTGCAGCACTCTTGAGGCGCGTAGTAAGGAAATGTAGGCGAACGGCTTACGTCCTTATCCGTCGTAAACGAAGACCGGACTTTACCTTATCATATTTTTGAATATTTTGTTTTTTATTTGGTTGTCGTAAAACAACCGGATCGATTGAGCCTCATCACTTGACTCCGATAAACAGCAATTTTAATATTATTGATATGATTTACAAGATATATTTTTTAAGAATTGTTTGTGTATTCAGATTAAACGTAAACACTGGAAATAACTCTCGTAACTCAACTAGTAAGCGAAGCGAACATAAACAAACTAACAGAATGTGAAATTAATTCATAATGTCGTGGTACCTAGCGTACTTACAGGAGATAGACGTCGTTGACCTATCTCACAAAAGCTCGACTTAAGCAGTTCGTAGGTTGTCTGGAGGGCAATCTGTGCTGCCGTCAAAGTTTAAAAGGTCATGAAATAAAATGTTCGCATGATAACGTCGGTACGCATAGTATTGTACGATGTGCATGTACAGATTGTACAGCAATCAACTTTTCCCATGCCCCTTAATGAACCTGAAGGGGAAAGCCTGCTAATGTCACCATTTCCTTCACGCAGTACCACAAATTATAGCTATATATGTATATTTTTTTTATAAGCTACAGCATTAGTGCTCAGTCTTACGCTACAAATAGGTACCCGTGTTTTATATTGTATGGACATGCAAGTAATTGTTTTTTTTTCTTAATAAATGTGCCAGTCATTAACTACTAATATTATTATTCCTAGGTATTAATACAGAGTCTAAAGATTAAAATGTCTGCTTAGGTCAAACACAACATTTAAACAACAACATCAATTATTTTGTACTAGAAAAACATTTCCAGATTTCGCGACAGTCCTTGAGCGGTTTCTATCAGCTTCCCCAAAAGCGTACAAGAAAAGTGTTGGCGAACTTGCAGAGTCATGCCAAACTTTAATTATGAATTCGCGTGGGCAAATGTATTCCGCGCGACCATTACCCACTGCCCATTAAACCAATGTTATCGCACGTGAATCGGTCACGTGTTTCAGAATCTTTTCAACGAATACTCATCAGACGCTGATTGCAACCAATTACGGTTTTAAATTGTAATAGAGATTGTATATAAATAAGAGCCTTTAAAATTGATATAAATGAAGTGTTGTTATTGATCTTTGGCGTTGTTTTGTTCTTGATTGTTTGGGCTTTTTGCATCTAATGAGGCAGACTGATGGGGTAAGCCATGCGTGCAATCAGTTTTTACAAAAGGTTACTGACCGTGGCGAATGGTACGAAGACATGATGGATTTTGGTAGTTGATTGAAATCTATCTTTCCGCTGTGGCAGGTTGTAATTGGAGATGTTCGCAGATAAGAATGCAGGAATCAAGGGTTTAAATTATAAGGATAAAACTAAAACGTGGAAGAAGTCGAGTACTACGTATTACAAACAGGTAACTAATTGCTAAATAGCACATCTACAAAATACGATCGTAACCTAGAGACTAGAACTGCTTCGGGGAATCCCAATATACAATTAAATATCAGAAACACTAAGTTACACAAAAATGTACAAAAACAATGAACAAAAATAACACAACAACTTTTGTACTCAGTAACCCGAGTTAAGAACAAAATAAACACGGTACCTATTGCGAACATAGTCGGACCTAATCATTTATTTACAATATACTTCAGTAGTCACGTTAGACGTAATAAAATAAGGAACTTTAAGGTTGCAAAAAATATAAACAAGGAATAAAAAAATTGCTGGTTCAAATCAGCTAACAAAACACGACGCAATATATGGTTATAGGAAACATATTTTTTGCAATCAACACAGCTGTTTGTTATCCATCAAAATTGATAACTGAATGTTTAGATTTTTTTGTTGTTATTGTGTCAGACCACTAGATGGCAACACATTTGTTAACAACAAGCCGTCATTATGTCTAGTAGCTGTTATGTATCATATATTTTATCTCAAAAAATAACGTAAAATGTCCACCTAAATACCATCATAAATCGTGAACTTTCACAGTAATATTTATAAACACTGTATTTTCCTATTCGCATACGACTATAACAGCTTTCTCGGCGACTAAGGTAGATAGAAAATTAATGATATGGTTAGACTATAAATTAAAAAAAAATGTTTGTATTACCCCACATTAAAAAAGGGGCACATCCTGTATTAAAACTTCGTGCCTTATTACGCAAACATAGCTAGGGAGTTGAACCACAAAGCTCTGATTTGTTTATGTTGTGATAAATATCTCACTTTATAATCAAAACATCAATAGGAAGTCTAATACAATCTAATCTAAGGATGGGAATGCGATTATGATAAAACTTTAAGAAATGTATTTTTAAGATCAGTAATTTCAAGAAATTAATGATTAATGTTCAATAAGATAAATTTCGATAATGTAGCCGAGCATCGACCTTAGAAGGACACATGGAACCCGGATGATCGCGGTTATGGTCGCGACCCCCGATGTCAATACGTTAACAAAACGTGTATTCGCCTTACCTGGTTCACGGAAGATCGTTATTGACGACCTTTCATTGTGAACTGTAATGACGTTAATCCGTACGCCTTTTGTTGGCGATCCATTGATAATATTAAGCGGAACTTTCATTTATATAGCGTTAAAATATGGCCTTATATATTTTATCTATTTATAGCAACCGTTTTCTTCTATCGGTATATTATATAGAATCGTTTTTGTATGTTTACGCTACAAAAATGTTAGGTAAGTACTCGTATTACCATCAAAGATAATGTAGAGTCGCGGCGATTCGTTTTTTATTTTGTGCTTAAAATACTTTAGGAAACATGGTTCGCCACTTGCATTAACATTTTACACATAATAGTTGAAAATATTTTATGAACTGCGTGTATTTACTCTGATTTTGTAACAACCCTAACATTTCCTTTCTAACAGACAAATAGGACTGGCACAGCTGACATTGGCTACTCATTGCCCTGTTTCTTATAGCCAAGATTAAAAAACAACCTGTCTGTTTCAATTACGTGCGATAGATTTTTTGCAAACTAAAGTGTTTTTACATTTCTCGCTCAAATACAACAAAATGTAGACAATAAATATACCGTACGATATATTCTTACGTTGTTCTAATCACATTTCACGGAATAAAACCGAGAATTATTTTGATCTTTCCCTATTTTAAATTACCTGTGACGTTTATCATGTTACATTTGGCACGAATGCTCGGATTTGCTCATTGATGAAATGTGCTAGATAGCTCGTTGGAAGAATAGGTTTTATTGGTATTATTTATGGGAGAGATACTAACGAAAACAACAGAATCCAATTGCATTGACGTCACAATTGCACACGAAATTAATAGTTTATTTTCGAGCATCGACTGTCCATATTAATTATTTTATTAGTCGCTGTATTACCTATCCGTCATTTGTTTATGAATCGTAAATCGTCACACTATTCTATTACAGACGTCATTAATTTAAATGAACACAAATAGAAGTATATTTCACGGTGGATTGATCAGATAATTACCATTAGATGACAAGAACGATAATCTGATTTATGGCATTTGTAATGCCAATGCCAATTACCAGACCCGACGTCAAGAATTTAATTCCTATACAATAAGAAATATAAGAATGCTTTTAAATTTACAGCCTAGCGCCGCTTGTTAACTCGATAACAATTTTATTTATAAATAAAGCAATTACTCGGAATAATTTGGACTAGGATAAATAGTATTTTATTGTAAATAAAATATAGGTGTTATTTATCTTAATAGCTAAATGCAATCGATTTAAACTAGCTTGAAAAACAAGTGAGGCGACATCGGCTGCCTCGTGGACAAAGTTTGAAAGCAATTAAAGTAAGTCTCGGAGTTTTAATGAAGTTTTAAGATTAAGTGGTGAAACAGCTAGTCTCTACGGTAAATGTTTAGATCAAATCGTTGCTTCATTCTCACATTCTGAATACCAACAAGTCAGTAAGAAACCTAAATACTAGCAACGGTTTCCGGTGCGTCAAGATCCGCTAACTACGTCAATACATTTGAATATCTTAATTATGCTCGGAAGTGAATCTGTCATTATTTATGTAATTTTTATACGTCCCTGCAAAAAAATAACAAAATTCCTTTACTGTCACAAGCTTTCGTATCCCTATTCGTTTAATTCAAAGGCCATTTATGCCTGCGCGGATAAGAACACAAAAGGCCATTGACAATTCCCGATGGATTCAACCCATTGATTGAAAGGTTAATCGTTCTTAGATTAGAATAATATTGATTTCGATTTCGCATTTTAGTAGACCAAGGCCAATGCTGCATGTTCAAACACTTGACATCCAAATGAACTTCTTGTGAGGAAGGTCGGGAACGATGTGTTATGATTGAAGATTTCAAACAACTGCATGTTACTATGTAAAATAATTTTATTAGAAAAAACTTGTTCACCTTTCCTAAGTTCACACACACCAAAATTTAATTAGAATAAAATCAAAAGAAGTTCAAGGATAATTAATATCGTCATTACATATTTGATACGTGCTCGCGATCTAGCGCGGCCTTCTGTGCGAAAATGTTAATTGATACTCATATATTCTTGGCTGGGTAATTTACCTTATGTAAGTACCTTTTTTGTACTGGTTGACCGTGATATACCCCAAAAATGTGTACTCATCTATCAGTTTTTTTAAACTATATTAGTCACTTCTAAATTTGGCTGACTATACCTCGAAAATTGAAAAATATATGATGATTTCGGATATGGTTATAAGAAACAGTATTTCTCGCTAATACTTTGTTACATACATAATATTATTTGATGTCGCTGTTCAACTAATCATATAGCTCTAGAGCTAGACCACTTTCACCTATCGAGAACAGCGGAAGAGTCGGAGCCGAGCCGAATCGATTCGATCTGTTACCGTGTACCGTGTACAAGTTTCATTTCACGTCTCGATGATTCTCTTTAAACGTTAGTTCATGTTCCGACAGTGTTTTCGATAAAAACGCCTGATGCGGCACTGACCGCTTCAGCCAAAGAAACATAAAGAATTAAAGATTCTTTGATGTGCGACTTAAAAGGTTTAGAAGGGTTGTTGTGATCTGTTGTGTTGTTTAGCAGTTTATTTGTGGCTCTACTCCAAATGATTCAATAATTTTAACCTTTATTACTTGCAACCTAAATGCAGAAGAGAATTTGTTTCCAAATACTTCTCATGCATCTTAAGATGTCGGCAGTACTGTCGGATCAAACCAATATCTCATACAGCACAAATTACACTTAAATTAAAATTAATTATTTAAGAACGAAGTTCAATTAGGCCAATTTGTAACGTTTGTACGTAAAGCTCGATAAAACCTAATTTGTTCAAAGTGAATTAAAGTTTAACAAGTTAATTATGCTGTGGAGTAATTAGAATATCAGATTTTATAATAAATTTTATATAAATACCTAGTGCTCGCAAATAACATCCACTTCACTTTTATTATACAAAAATTAACCTATTAACCAGTTTCGTAATAATAATTCGATTTAGCGATAAGATAAATACCAAAAATCTAGTTTAGTTTTATTTGGTACACGTCCTCAAAAGAGTTACATAACACATCTACTTTTGATTTAGATTTGATTAAACAAGTTTTAGTTACCAACCAATCTACAAAATTATTTTGCTAATCGGAGAATCGTCTACTAAAATATACGTTCATAGTTCATACTTATCTTATGAAGTAGAACAAATCAAAAATTAATTATAGAACCACGACTTAGACCATAGATCATGATCTGCTGTCAAAATATTCATTAATTAAATGCTAAAAGTAAATAAGCATTCATTTAATATTTTGTTCCGTAAAGTGGAACATAAACTGAATTTATCAAAATGTACTGTGCCACAAATGAAAATGTTCTGCTATAAATAAAAATAAACATTTTATCCATGTTATTAGCATAGTATGATAAGTTGT
Organism: Chrysodeixis includens; assembly: GCA_941860345.1. Lineage (NCBI taxonomy): Eukaryota > Metazoa > Arthropoda > Insecta > Lepidoptera > Noctuidae > Chrysodeixis > Chrysodeixis includens. Next base: position 9,967,620 of record OW796106.1, on the reverse strand, counting down.
TTACTTCAATTATACGTATTAATATACTTATTTTTGGTGTCAAGAAGTTATTGACATTGACGAATATGAACTAAAAAAAGTAGTTTTATTTTTATTCACAAGTTGAAAATAAAGTTAAATCTTGCTTTATTAGGGTCAACACGTCGAGATAGCGTTGTCGTCAGGAAAGAAAACAATACAATGAGATATTATAATGTAAACCAAAATTAGCCATAACGATGTAAAATCAAAATAAATTGCTCAAAAATCGTCTAGTATTTGTAAAGAAAGTATCTTTACCTTTTACTAGGAACACGATCTACAAACAATAGGCAAGAAGTCAGCTTGCATTTAAGGCAGAGCAATAACTATTAGGACTTATGAGTATTAATCAAGGCACTCAAGGTCCAATCGATAAATAAACTCTTCCGCGATGATATTATCCGTCTCTATTACTCTTCCTACATCATCACGAGTGTAAGTGAAAGGGCAATAGTGTGAGAACTTTTAGAAAACTAGATACTATTCGTTCTCCTTTAAAGGAAAATGTAATTACGTCGTCCACCATTAATGTCAGTGAGTTATTGTGTCTGTAATGCGGTATTCGACTAGGAAACTAGTTTGTACGTCAAACGGTTTGTTGTGAGGCAACAGTTTCACTTGTATTCAACTCTTTTATATATGGTACGGACTGTTTTGTAATTCTTATTAAGATACATCGCACACAAGACAAAGCTATTTTAAAAGTAACGCGACATAGACCACGGACTTTCTACGATGATACAAGTAAATAAAATCTGACCTACAAATCGAATTTATTTATACGTGTTGTGCATACGGATTTGCGGATATTATTAAATTTATACGGCTATATTACTTAATTTAAGGATATGCGGTTTTTGTATTATGTATATTAGTTACGAAGCGACGCTATGTAACGCAAAAAATAGGATGCAATTTTCAGTAATTTTAATATTTGTAACTCTCAAAATAATTATAAACGAAAACTTGCAGTCACGGTACAATCGACAACATAACTATTACCTATTCATTAAAATATTCTCAATTTACCTACTGATTTTCTGTAACTTCCTAAACTACCACAATTTAGAATTATGTAATCTATTTGCGTCCTACATACAACTAAATTCATACAAAAATCCAAACAAACGCACCGACAGCGATACTTCAAAAAGAATATACCATCCAAACACGGACCTATAAATTGTTTTTACGATCAAAACACGATTCGCTAGCTTAAGTTAAAGAAGGTCACAACAGACAAGCAGATAGTGTTTTATCCGATACATGTGCGTCACACGTCAGGTCTCCCGTTTCGGTCATGGCACGCGCGCAGGTGCTTCCGCGGCCCACACATAGCACGCTGACCTCAGTGACCGCGACGGTTGTGTTGTGTTTCCCACTGCGCATTGCACTATACTATACACGTATTTTATTAGTTCACTTTATTTACGAGCTAGAACAATAAATGATGGGAAAATTTTGTTTTTTGTTAAAAGTGTTTTTTAAAAATTAATCTAATGATAAAACTAAGCAATTCACCTTAGCGATTAAAAATAAAATATTAATTATGTATTACTACTTTTTTGCCTTGTTTAGATATTTTAAAACCGTTCGGAACTCGACTGTACGTTTTGCATAATCACCTACACAAAATTATGTAACGAAAACTTAGCTAAATGGTTTTAGTTAGCACTTTGTTTTATTTGCATTCTGCAGTTTCAAATGATTCACCTGCTTAAACTTTTGCATAATCGTAAACTATTGACTGAAAATTTTAATTACCAAACCAATGTTTCGTGAAAAGTATTTATCCTTAGGAACTGAACTTATAATCCTTCTGTGACAGTAAATACTTATTTTATTGCATAAGTAACATGAGTAGGTTTCAGTCGATAATTTAATGCAATTAGTGCATCAGCCTGTACAAGTAATTTATGTATACTTGATGGATTAGTAACGAGTCGTTACGTAACCTCGTGTGAGGGTATGAGCGCAGTTCGAATCAATGACCTGCTATTGTTCTGGCTTGCATATTTTGTATTTTATTGCCATATTATATAATTATCAGTAGGCATGTTTTTATACCAATCATTTAAGTAAAAAACTTTGTATACTACATATAATAATGCAAACGTGACTTCGAAAAGTCTATGACCGACTTCAAGGCATTTTTGACTGTATAATTACAACCATTATCTGATCAATCAGATCGATACTTTATACTCTTTATCAGAAACACATCTTGCAAATTGGAATTCAACATACTTTTAATCCGTTTCTCTTCTCAGTTTATGGTAATTTACGAATCTCTATTCAAACTGCGATGGTAAAATTTGTGGTAAAGGGCGTCCCTTCTCCCACGCAGTTTTAATATTCTGGTAAATTCTTCAAATCGTGTTATATTAAAACCTACCTGAGAGTAATTTAGTGGACACTGACGATCTCAACTTACCTGCAACAAAAGGAATACACAAATTAAACTTCATTATAACTATGAAAATAAGGCAAAAACAGTGCATAGCTAGTTTGATGGGCATGCTGTTAGTACCACCTCTTTTTTGAAAATGTAAACTAAATTAAAATCCGGTTTCAAATTGTTTTCAGTAAGAAGTTTTCTTAAGTATGTAAATAATTATACTAGAGAAATAACATATAATCAAAATACATCGCTTAACACGTGGCGATATCACAGTATGCTTTTAATGAAGCACCCAAAAAAATAGCCGACTATAGTCCAACAAATCTAAGAAGTACCGTTTGACAGTTATGACAAATAGGATAATAGGGTTGGGAGTAAAAAAATCGATTACTATAATATCCGATTTTTATGAGATCGATTACTATAATATCCAAATTTTTAAAGATCAATTGTCATAATGAAATAAAAGTTATGTTTAGGATATTTTATTTATACACTACTAGTACTAGAATCGTCATCGTCATCGTCATTTAAATTAATGACTAGTTGATTATCTATGAAATTACCAAAGTGTACGTCTCTGTCGAAGTCGTAATTTATTTTAGGGTACCTATGTATTAAGTGCATAATGCGGTCGCGCAGTAACGTGTCGTCAATTGATAATTTGAAAGTAATACATTCGATTTTTCATATATGTAATCGATTTTTTTGCATACAAGTGTATCTGAAGAGTCACAACACTACAAGCAGTGACCTAACTACGTGACTTTGCAATGAGGTCAAAAATAGAACTATTAGAAATTATTTACTATGTAAATATGTGTTATTTTGCTTTGTTTGAAAGTTTTCAATTAAATTAGGATATTAAAAATTGTAAATTTTTAGATACAATAATAAAATCTTTCTAAATTCATGGTTTTATGACAAAGGTTGTCGAAACTGAGTATTGTACGCATGAACAAAGTTGTTTCGGTTTGAAAATGATGAAACGTCAAACGGTACTTCTTAGATTTGTTGGACTATAGCCGACTTCACGCTGCATATAAAACCTCACATTTAATTCATTACGTCAAAGATTTTTTACCATACAGGTATCGAATACTTTTAAGGTACTGCGGACGAACCTTTCCTTAAATTCCATGACCATTTTGCGGTCCCATTTAATTGATATCAGCCACGCATGTTTTTCAACACAACTTTTTTATACCCAAACTGTCCCAAACACATTATCTATACCTGTTTTAGCGCAGTTTCTGGTGTTCGTTCTCTAAAGACTCGAAAAAAAAGTACAAAGACATTTCACCTTATTTCGATTACAGTCAAAGTTATCAAAATAACTATCTGTCCCGCTGTGTATCTTATAATATTGAATGTATCTTTGTTTACTTACAAACCTAAATATACACGGTAATTTAATCGATGGCGAAGGAATCCAAACAAATTCAGAGTCGCACGTTTTTGCCCCGCTAATTATTTCAAGGTTACTACTAGTTCAACAAAACAGATGACACTACATATCGAGCCTGTTATTGTAACATTCAAGTACAGGTTTGCCTAAAACATCATTGGTTGTTAAAAAACCTCATCATTACCGTTTAGAAACCGGTCTCTGCATCCTGTTCTTGCTAAACATTTGGTAAACAAGGTAATTATCAAATGGTAGGAATTTCTATTTTTCCTGAACAAAACGTGGTTCCAGGTTGAGAGCTCTGATTATTCAGCTTAAACATTCGTTTAGGCAAGTACAATATATTTGTAGCATCTGTATTTCGCTAATAGTAAAAGAATATTCTTTGTAAACATAATATATTTTGTGGCAGTTCTTTTGGAAGCTTATGTTTAGTGAATGTTCTCGGCCAAATGTAATGAGACTAAAGTATAGTTAATCTCGTTAGGGGTAACCCAATTCTGGAAGTTTCGCTCAATGTTATACGAAGGTCGACCTTTCATCCCACCTTATTCATGAATCCCGCGTTAAATTTCTATTAGAATCGAGGCTGCGACCTACAAGCTCGCAAAAAAGTATTGCTTGGAATGAATACAAAGATATAAATTTTAACAGAATGAAAATTGATTATGTTGGGACCTACAGAACTATATTGCGTAACATATTAATAAGAAACACGTCTTACGTCCTGTTATAATGTTAACTTTAGTGATTACTCAGGTTTCGGTCCGAGAAATGAAACATGTTGTTATTTTACAATGTCTGTATTGCAACGAAAAATCTAGAATGACATAAGAAAATTTTTGACGTTTATAGCGGCAACCCATAGATTATACAGAACTCAACATGCCGCCCATCAAAGGACCTAGTCCTTTACTAACATCAAAATAAACAAATAATAACACTTAAGTGGACTGTATACTTAAATTGCAAAAATGAAGTTTAACATAAACAATATTTTTTTCTTTTTCAAAAACATGAAACTAACATACATCTTTATCTATCGGTAAAGCACAAATCCTCGATATTGACCTTTTAACAATATTATTACGGTATCTAATACTATAAACTCGTGTAAGTCCGTCTTCTCCTGGATGTTTGGCAGTTATTCTACCCAAAGCCCATTTAGCAGATGGCAATTGATCCTCCTTCAAGAGCACAATATCTCCTATTTCATATTCTTTCTGCTGTTTAAGCCACTTTGGTCGCGTTTGAAGGCGTGTTAAATATTCGTTCTGCCAGCGATGCCAGAAGTTAGCTACCAGACGTTGACAGAGTTGCCATCTGGATAAATGGTTGATGTTGACATCATTCAGGTTTGGGATAGGTATTGTGACCGGAGCTTCGCCTATCAAAAAGTGTCCAGGAGTTAATATTTCTAGTTCAGTGTCAGCTGTATCTACCGGTATCAACGGGCGTGAGTTGAGACATGCTTCAACCTGACATAATATTGTCGTCAACTCTTCGTATGTCAGGTGACTGTTTAAAATTCTCTTTAGATGGAACTTTGTAGATTTAACCGCAGCTTCCCATAGTCCACCGAAATTCGGGCTATACGGTGGTATGAAGTGCCACTGCGTGCCGTCTTCTGCGAGAATATCTGCTAGGTGGCCTGGTAACTTGAGATTAGCCTCTTTCCATGCTGACTGTAATTCTTTATTGGCTCCTACAAAGTTACGTCCATGATCGCTCCAGATATGAGCGCATCTTCCTCTTCGTGCAACAAATCTGTTAAATGCTCCGATGAATGCTTCTGATGTTAAATCTCCAACTAACTCTAGATGTATGGCTTTTGTGGCCATGCAAACGAATATGGCGATGTAAGCTTTATGAGTTTTTGCACCTCTGCCCTTTGACCTCAATACTTGTAAAGGGCCGGCAAAATCTATTCCACTATTAATGAATGGACGAGCAGGAGTGATACGAGCTTTTGGAAGATCACCCATAAACTGAGTTCTAGTTATCGCTTTGTGTCGAACACACACAATGCATTTATGTATGTGTGATTTTATAAGGTTCTTTCCACGTATGATCCAATATTTTGATTTAATATAATTGAGCATTAATTGAATGCCTCCATGTAGTGTCTTCTTATGCGCATCAGCTACAATGAGATGTGAAAGTTGATTCTTCGTACCTAGGATGATTGGATGTTTTTGATCATTACTTATATTTGCGTTTCGTAGTCTTCCGCCCACCTTGAGAATACCATTTTCATCTAAATATGGATTGAGTGATTTTAAACAACTTTCTTTTTTCACATATTTTTCTTTTCGTAAACTTTCTATTTCCTCTGGAAATTCTTCACTTTGTGCTATTTTTATGCATTTTGTTAATGCTTCTTCCAATTCAGAAGTTGTGATGGCTGTCTCTAAATTTCCAGGTTTCTTCTTGAATCGTAAAAATCTTAAACTGTAAATGATGGTTTTCAAAAGTTCTTGGAGTGTATTGAAGTTTTCAAATTTCATTCTTAGCGTTATAAAATTTACTGATATGTTTTTCATTTCCAGTTCTGTAGGTTTGATGCTAGGTTTATTAAATTTTATATTTTTATCCTGTAACCAACTTGGCCCTTCCCACCATAGTTTATTATTAACTAGGTTGTCTACATATGTTCCTCTAGACCCAACATCGGCTGGATTGTCCTTTGATCTTACGTGATACCATTGTGAATTGGGAACATTATCAAGTATTTCTATAACACGGTTGTTAACAAATAATTTCCATCTATTTGGATCACCTGCAAGCCACGCCAAAACCACTGTGGAATCGGTCCAGGCGTAAACTTCCTTGTCTGGTAGTTTCATTGCTTCTCTCACTTGCGTCAGGAGTTTGGCAAGAAGCACGGCGCCGCAGAGTTCGAGGCGAGGAAGAGAAACTGTCTTAACTGGTGTCACTTTGGTGCGGGATGCGATTATTCCTGTTTTAACTTCTCCATTTTTCCTTTCTACTCTATAATATACTACTGCACAATATGCTTTAATTGAAGCGTCACAATATCCATGTAAACTTATCTTGTCGTATTCTGTCTCTGTATGTATCCATCTTTCTATTTGAATCTTATGTAAATTGTTAAAACTTTCTCTTATTTTATCCCATTCTTCTTTATGAGTATTCGTTACTTCTTCATCCCAGTCAAGTTTATCTTTCCAAATATTCTGAATTAATATTTTAGCAGGAATAATAGCTGGTGATATCCATCCTAACGGATCAAACAAGCGTTGTAAATCTGCCAGAATATTTCTTTTTGTAATCAAAGCTGATTTATGTGGTAATTTGATTTGATAGTGATAGGTATCTGTTTTCATATTCCATGTTAGACCTAATGTCTTAGCAATAGTCTCGTTTGTCTGAACACTTGCACTTCTCCGTGACTGTGGAATTGACTCAATAAATTCTTTGCTATTTGATGCCCATTTCTGTAATATGAATCCTCCACATTCTAACAGTTGACTTAATTCCTGACTCGCTTTTATTGCTTCTTGTATTGTGTTACTCCCACTGATACAATCGTCTACATAAAATTCTTCTGCTAGAATTTTTGCTCCAATAGGATATTTATCCCCTTCATCAATAGCTAATTGTTTTATTGTTTTGATAGCTAAATAGGGCGCTGAGGCAGTACCAAACGTTACTCTTAACATACGATAGTCTTCTACCTTGTGTGTGGGATTCTTTCTCCACAATACCCGCTGATAATCTGCATCCTCCTTTGTAACTAATATCATGCGGTACATTTTCTGTATATCGGCTATAAAACATATTTTCTTCATACGACATCTCATAATTAAGCTTCTTAAATCTTCTTGTAGTTGGGGTCCAACTAATAATAAATCATTAAGTGAAATGTTCTTGGAACTTTTGCATGACGCGTCAAAAACAACTCTGACCTTCGTGGTCTCTCTATCCTCTCGAACGACTGCATGGTGTGGTAGATAAATTGAAAAATTATTTTTCTCTTCTTCAGGAACTTTCTCCATGTGATTCATTTGTATGAGTTCTTCCATGACCTTACAGTACTCTTCTTTCAACTGTGGTTTGTTTTCTAATCTTCTTTCTAATTGTTCCAGTCTCTTCAAGGCTATGTTTCTCGTTGATCCTATTTCTTGTGGTGGTATTTTAAAGGGTAGTTTTACAATGTATTTTCCAGTTGCATCTCGTGAATGTGTTGTTTTATAAATGTTTTCACATGTCCGTTCATTGAATGTCAGTTTTCTGTTTGTAGTATCATCAATGTTCCAAAGATTTTTTAAAAGATTATCCATATCTATTTCTACATGTTGATGCATCACTACAATGTCATCGTTGGTATGTTGGCATTCTGAAATATTACCGAACAATATCCAACCCAAACTTGTTTCTTGAGCGGAAGGTGTGCCTGGCGGTCCCTTAATTAAATTATCTTTCACAATCTCAGTATATACGTCAATGCCTAACAACAAATCAACTTTGTTCGACATGAAGTATTGTGGATCAGCTAACATTAAGCCATTTATATGCGACCAGTTGGATGTATTTTCAATTGTTGAACTAGGCAACTTCGACGTTATGTGTGATTTTAAAACATATGCTTTCAAAGGGAGATTGAATTGATTATCACATCTTGATGAAATCTCCAATTGTACTACATAACGTATCGGAGTTGTTGTGGATCCTACTCCTGTAATAGACCCTCGTACAGGAGTTTTCTTGAGTCTCATTAGTTGAGTTGCATTCTCAGTGATGAATGATGCTTGTGAACCAGGATCGATTAATGCTCTTAATGTAGTCACACGACCACACTCACTCTTTACAGGTACCAGCGCTGTTGCCAGTAAGGCTCTTCTCTGCTTGTATGCGAAGTTCACTATAATTGACTCATCCAGTTGATTTTCTTGTTTGTTGCTTGGCGTTGACGTTGAGGAGATTACAGGTGGGTTATTATTCTTCTCTGTATCCTGAGAATCTTCTCCCTTCTTCCTTTGATGAAGAAGTGAATGGTGACGCCGTCCACAAATCCTACAAGAAGTCTTCTGCTTACAATAATGTACTGGATGGCCTGAAGACAAGCAGTTGTAGCATAATCGATTGTTTTTAATTATTTCATGTTTCTTATCCATGTCAAGGTTCACAAATTCTTTACAGTGGCATAGAAGATGTTGGCCATTACACAATTTGCAAGTAATTGTTACAGCAGACGTATGACATGCACGCTCTTTGAATGTTCTTTGAGTGCTAGATGAAGGCGAACAAGTTAACTCAAGTGTATGGATTCGATTTTCTAAAAATGTAATCATATTTTGTAATGTAGGTAAATCAGTTTCACATTCACGACTTACGTGTGATTCCCATTCTTTATGTGTATCAGAATCCAATTTCTGCACGGTAATGTAAATGATTACTGGGTCCCATGTTGTTGTTGATATATTTAAAGAATCCAAACTATTTAGACACTCCTTTGTGCTATCTATCAGAACCTTCAATTGTCCCGGCGATTGTGTGCTAAACTTTTTGAATGAAAATAGCCGTTTCAGTATGGAATTCACTATAAGCCGCTTGTGGCTATATCTATTTTTCAACGTTTCCCATGCTCTATGATAATTCTGTTCTGTGACTGGTATGTGTTTAATTGTATTTCTAGCTTCGCCAGTCAAACACGAATTGAGATAATGCAGCCTTTGTACGTCACTCAAAGTCTTATTTCTTGAAATTAATGCTGTAAATGTATCCTCAAATGATTGCCATTCTTCATACATGCCTGTAAATGTGGGCAAGCTGATTCTAGGAAGCTTGACCTCGGTGCTGTTTGAATTGTCTTTTTGTGATGAACATGATGATGTGCTTTGAAATACCTCTCCTCTCTCTGTGTTCAATAACTGAAGCATATCCGACATTTCTGTCTTCACATCTAAATAAGATTCTTCACATTCGCTGTATATATCGTCGGTGAAATAAGTGATGCTTTTCCGTTGTTCTTTCTTGGTAATTTTCAATAACATCTGATAATTGTTTCGGTAAGCGTTCCAATATTCTTCTAAACATTGCATTCGTGCTTCAATGTATCCTTTGGTTAATCGTGCTTTTGGTGCTTTTTTAAAGTTAACCTTGACCTTAGAGATGTTATCCGAAATGTGTTCTAATAAATCTAATGTTTGTTCTACGTTCTCCATATTAAACACTTGACGATATTTACAGTTTTTGGAAAATGTTCACTTCGTTATTTTACACGAATGTTCATCACACCATATTACCACGTGTTTTTTCCGCTGCCGACGCTATTTTGTTTCATTGAGAAAAACTATTCGGGGACGATTCTGAGAAGTCATTGGGTCACTGGTAACATTATTTCTTCTATCCGGCTCGTTTTGGACCATGTTATAATGTTAACTTTAGTGATTACTCAGGTTTCGGTCCGAGAAATGAAACATGTTGTTATTTTACAATGTCTGTATTGCAACGAAAAATCTAGAATGACATAAGAAAATTTTTGACGTTTATAGCGGCAACCCATAGATTATACAGAACTCAACACGTCCGTTCTCTGTAAATGTCAAACAACATAAATCGAACATAAGACTTCAAATGCTTCAAAGACACGTAATAAAAACTTCGATTCATATTTATAAATCGTTTGTTTCGTACTACGTTCAAGTCAATAAAAATAAATAAATTAAAAAAATTAAAAAACCCGACTGCATAAAAAACACTTTAAATAAAAACTGAAAAGTAAAAAACAAGCTTAGTCTAAAAGTGTAGATAGCAATGCTATTACCACAAAATTAAATAATTTCATAATCAATACACAAAAAATAATAATCTTATGCGAAACATAATTGAGTGTAACAGTCGGGACCCATATTGAATGATTTTAGTCTAGTTTATTTAATGGGTCCCGACTGTTACACTCAATTATGTTTCGCATAAGATTATTATTTTTTGTGTATTGATTATGAAATTATTTAATTTTGTGGTAATAGCATTGCTATCTACACTTTTAGACTAAGCTTGTTTTTTACTTTTCAGTTTTTATTTAAAGTGTTTTTTATGCAGTCGGGTTTTTTAATTTTTTTAATTTATTTATTTTTATTTAACACTTTTTAGTTAGTTATAATACGGCTATGTGTTTCTCAAGATTTCACCCGCGACACGAGAGAACTACTTCCAATACCAAGATATTCCCAATTTAACGTTCAGCAAAGCGAGGGCGGGTCGCTAGTCCTTTATTTATAAATAAATTCATTGTAAATAATTTAGTTTAGACGTACTTTTATTATCACTTTTCACTTTTAAGTTCAGAAACCGCTAGTCAACCGCGTCGCATAATATACGAGTATTTAGTTTGGATAATAAAGAAACAATTGCACATAGTATTTTTTTTCTATATGTCAGTGATATACCATTTTGGAATCCTCATGATGAGCTCTTTAATTTGATACCCATATTGTAGCAAATATATTTTTTTTTTATTTACTTCTATCTACGGCGCCTCACGGCCGCCATGTTGGTTTTTGTTTGACGTCACATATCTAAGAACACTTGGGTAATTAAGACGAATCCAACGATGCCCTGATTGTCGAAATCCATCAAGCCGTTTCGAAGAAATGAGGTAATAAAGAATATTATGCTCATACATACATACAAGATACGCGCGAAAAACATAACCCTTCCTTGGCAGTCGGGTAAAAAACTGCTGGCTCGTTTTCAACAATGCAAACGTAAGGTCTAGTGCAGAAATATAGTACAAAGAGGCATCTCTGAGGTTTTTACTACCTCGATTCGGACTCGAGTTAACAATAGGAACAAACACGATCAGAAACTCTTAAAACATTGTATTTCTCTTCCTATTTCCGAAGTTTTCGACCTCATAAACCTTAATGTTAAAAAGAAGGTCACGTAGCAAAAAGTTTTTTACCGCACGCCGTAAATACTCGGATTTTTGTCGTTCCTCACATATACGCCCCACATGAAATAATGTTTATGTTGGCGCCGTCACGCGATGTTCCATGAGGATATAGCTTGATGCTTATAAGCTTTATGTCGATCGATTCAAGTCCTTGGCATTGAAAACCCGTTTGACCTTCTACGTTGTAAGCGGAGTCAATTTTCTTATTAAGGTTTGCGAGATATATTTTCTTAATTTTTTGCCTTGGCGATTCAGAAAAAAGGATTGTAATCGATTTTATTCATTTTTTAACAAATATAAAAAATAAGGTAATAAAATTCGTTTACAGATTGGTAATTTCAACAAAAAGATATAGGTTGTATTAATTATAGAAAATTATGCATTTAAATATGTAATACAAAAAAAAAATAAGCTGTTGACTGTTCAAGTAAACTCAGACCTAAAAAAGATAACAAGTTTCGTGAAAATCCGTCAAGTATTTAATACCAATAAAATCTGTTTCTAATGAGTATTTTTTATCACTTCTGTATATCAAACACAGGGCACTGAAACGTAATTGAACAAGTAGCATTTAAAGGTTGAAGCTTTACTTACATTAACAATCTACGCATCAAACTAAAGAATGTTCTACGTACTTACCATAAGAGCTAAATTCGTATCACAATAATTTAAGAGATGATATTTAAGCCCTAAATTATAGTTCGTTCTTGTACTGCAAACATGTTCACCTTTCTTGTTCGTTTAATCCTCATTATAATAAAGATAAGACATAATCAGTACTACAATAATATTTTCATACATAGTCATCTCATTGAATAGTATTTTAGTTGCTATAAATCTTATTATTTGTGGCCATTGTGATACTAATAGGAACAAATTGAACATTACATAATTCTAATTATGTACACATTACGTTAACACCGTTGAATCACGGGACGAATTGGTTACGCTTAACAATGGACGATGAATATTTAAAAAAGTACTTTACGAAGTCATTTTCTAAAATATACGATCACTTGATACGACCTAAAAGAATACACCAGTCACCAAAGTAGCTATCATATTGTTTATGAAATTGTATCCAATTTACACACACCCGGTTCATTTTGTCTGATCGTAGTGCAATTTATAAGATAAATGACATGTGGATGAAATGCTGACGGTATAATGTAGATAAACATCAGGCGTCGTTCTTAATGACTGCACGGCATTACGGGCAATTGTTGAGAGAGGGGACTGGAACTGGTGCAAGTGGTACTCAACGTACTCAGAATTTGTTACTTTAAAAATGCGACGGAAAATGACTTTACAAAAGAATCTGTTAAAGAATTACTTAAAGAATTTCCAAATCTTCACGTTTCAGGCTCTCGTCAGTTTTACCTACTCTTTATATGGAAAAGTTTTCTTCAAAAACTTGTAATAAGAACAATAAAATCAAACTTCGACTTTTTTTATTACTAACGATATAAAAACTCCTTGAACTGAATAATCGACACTGATTGGTGTACGGAACAGGGAAAAGAGAGACAGAAGATGATAAGAAAATAAATAGATGTTTTCATTAAGAATCCGAAAGAATCAGAGCAAAGTAATATCTATGAAAGAAATGGTGGAAGACCTTTCAACCAGCCATGAAACAAAACAGGCTGATAAAAGCAGATGGAACTGTTTACAAGGAAAACTGTGACAACTGACATCGATATTTGAATAATGACCAGGCTTTAAGCATTCTGTCCACTAATGATTTACAGTCTTAGCAAACTAATCTTCATGCGGGAGTTATTTGCTCACGAACCCTTATCACAGCTCCACAATATGACACTGTCGATCATTTTTATACTGAAGGCAAACAAGCATGTGGGTTACCTGATAATAAATGACCTCCGCTGCGCATTCACACTGACAGAGGATCCACTGATAAGTAGATTTCTGACCTTTTCTGACACTGATGAAGCAAGAAATATATATCACAATATTAATTAGTACTACACTGTTTTCTTTCATACACGAGTTCAGCTCAATCGTTAATAGGAAATTATTTGCATGTTCGTGCGGTTTGTGAGAGTTTCTACTGGCCAATAGTCGCAAAAGGTTATCAATGTTTGCCGTTTTATCAATGTATGCATTGACGATAACGCGAATGGAAAGTTGTGCCTGCCAATAAATCATGGATGACTGTTGATTTAAATACCATATGCAATTTTATTCTAAAACTGCTAATATAAATAGGAACCTGCTTTTTGTATGTCATAGATTTCGATAAGGATTAAAACTTGTTTTGGCTTTAGTAAGGTAAGGTTTAAATATATCTGAGCAGTCCGTGAGTCATAATCTACGCACATCCAAAAAACGATTTCTGAGAATAAAACAAAAATGTTTAGAAAAGTATCGTTATGCATTACGTCAGGTGCCGAGAACATATATTATATATATAAATAATTGGCCGACATTACATTCATCATAATAATTATATAAGAAATCTTAAACAATATTACATGAACGTTGCTTCACGTTTCTGATATGGTTAGCAATAGCAGAGACGCAATCTCTCTTAGTTTTACTTGAACAAACGTTGGCACACCTCTCATTTTGGTTGTTCTATATTTATTAGAAATGTAATAATTGTAATACGTATCATCATTATTAAGTTTTAAATTTCAAAAACAACACAGACAATTTGTTGCGTCATCCATTGACCTATTAAGTTTCAATCTTAATAGTGTTATGTACCTACTTCAATTAGTTTTTATGCAAAAAATAATTTGCAGTACATTGTGACGATTATCTGGCAATTTTGTGGCAGTTTCAATATTTTAAAACTATTCAAATACATCCTAGCCATGTGGAACTGAGACGCCCTATGGGCAGTTTAGTGTGCTGTCTCGCTTCGCTTCGCGTAAATGTCGATTGAATAACAAAGATATTTGTTGACAATAATAAGGTACCTACTGATTATTTGAGTGCGAACGGGGAACATTCTTGAATGTTGTGTACATACAAAATACACCTAGTTGAATTATCTTATCCACTCGAGTATAAAATAAATAGATTACCGGCGGTAATTCAAAAATTCTACAGATGTGTAAAGATATTATGCGCCTTTATCAAAAGATTGTAAAGTAAACAAGAAGCAGCAATTATCCTGCATTAATTTAGATAACGTAGTTTAATTACATCAGTGATTCCCATATTAGTAATGGTTACAAACAGGAAAAATATAAACTTACAGTAAACTATACTTATTTTATGAACGCCCAAAAAGATTACTTTTTTACACTTTCAGACCAAAACCACTGAAACCATTTTGTTAATTTTTGCCTGGGTAAATCATTTTTTAAAAAGATAAGGTTTTAATTATTAAAACTATTATCTATTTTTTTGACCTACGTAGAACATTTAAGAAAACAACATTTGCCCTCAAACAACTATTTTAAAATGTTAGATGAACATATATTGTGCAATGCATTCACAACCGGCTTCCAACGTATCGGTTTACATCTTTTACGTAAAATATTTGAATCCATTTTTATCGGTCGTTGAAACACCAAAAATAAATTCGTATTAAATGAAGAAATCAGGTAACAGCAACATACGTTTCTTTACATCATACTGCAATTAACATGTGTCTTTCAACCGATGTGATTATGGCAATATGCCCAATCGTAAGTGCTCCGTGAAGAGACGAAATTCACCTTAGGACGTCCAATAAAAAGTCGAACAATAGTAGGCATTTACGGGTTAATGCGATGACGGTGTAGAAAAGATAATTGCTAAGTACTAATTTCAAAAGACCTTTGAACATTGCCACTTGTCGCAGTAAAATTGGCTAAGTAAAGCAGTCTCAAAGGAAACAAAAGAATTCGATCGCTATTTAAAGAACCTTTAAGATTTGTATAAATAGTATTAATTATGGCGCTTCATTAATAAATAAGGAGACAGTTGATTCCCACGCCGAGGGCCTGTTATTTAAGGTATTGTTATTTTATTCCCTTCGTTACGGTCTAGGTCTGATTTATATTTAGGTAATTTTCATTTTCCCGTCGAGTACAATTGATAAAGCCGCATTACTTCCACATAGGCATATCTCTTACTCCTCAAAATGGTACATAAGCTTGCCTTATACCTACACTTATCGTGCATGTAATTATGTATTACTCATGATTTTACTAGAAAAGAACCTGATTACACGTGTCGCAGTACAACGTGCTCACTTTTAAATGAGTACAAGAGAGAACTGATACGCACACTTCAAACGTCTGGTTTTATAGGTACCCTTTAATGTATTGTTAGTTTAACCCCCAAATAAAGCATACCTAGTGTTTATTTCATACCTATTATACAACATTATATGTAAATAGAATTGCTACCTGAAGCGACACTAGTATTTACATATATTATCGTCGCAGACATCCGTATATGTGTCAATTGATGAATTGCTTTGTTTTGTTACACAACGGGTAATCTAATACAATGCGAGTAAATACGTAGAACAATACGCCGACAGTTTTATTAGTCTCTAAACAGTAATAACAAAGAGCCCCTGAATGTTCTGGCTTTGTTTCGAAAACCCAAAATCTGTGTCTGTGTTATAGAATGGGATTTAAAAGATATTTTGATAAAAGATTTTACTTTTGAAGTATAAGCTAAGAAAATAAAACAAGATCGGTATTATTCGGTGTTAAACTTTTAGATGGTTACAAAGATATCGATTTAAGTCTACAGAAATACAGTTTTAAAATATTCGAAATGAAAAGTTTATGTGAGTACAGGATTCTAGAATGGTCTCGTTACTCAGGAGCTGAACAATACAACGATGTACAACCAGTATCTATCTAGGACTAGCGTCTATTTTGGGCCAAGGAAAACAGACAATACTCTTACAAAAGTTAAATATTTAGTGGATAAACATGAAATTATTTACTAGACACGCAATATTAAATTAAAAATGGTTGTTAATAATAATAAAGTAATAACTATTATTATGAGGATATTTTCGAGCACAAATACTCAAAAACACTCGTCACAATGACGCCACACAAATTATAAGATATTATTATTGTACTCACATATCTAATAAACGTGTTTGAATAATATTAATCATCCAAAAACGGCAATATTTCACCATCGATAACAATCTACTAATCGCTGAACAAATGTTAGCTAACACTAATTGCAGTGAAATACTCAAATGTCATCAGTGATGACCTAGGGAAGATTACTAAATTGGTTGCAAAACGATAAGATAATGTTTATATACGAACGCCTTGCAATTAGTTCAGAGAAACTGAGACAATCAGTTTCGTTGGCACGGTAGTAACCTGCAGTCACCACGGCAATAGATATGTGCCAAATATTAATGGTCAACAAATTACAATTAAGAATTTACAGTCCAAATTTTCCAGTTTCTTAAAATCAAAGCTTGTTTACATTTCCAACTTTGTTAATTTACTGCCTGATCGAGAAAGGCTGCAAATATGGACGGAAAACAAAACCAAAAATCTGTCTTGATAAGTGTCCATAAGTACTCCACTGTTACCAGCATTAAGCCTCTAGTTAAATTGCAACACGAAGCTGCAACACTGCTCAACATAGAACTAACGGTAAGGTTTTGTAACGGAATTTTAATAGAGCCACATACAAATGATCTCGCCATTCGTGACTCTTTGTTACCACAGGCATCACAATTGAATGTAATAGGTATCTACACATTGCGATAAAACATGACCCAAAAAGCACCTAATGGGGCCATATAACCATTAAAAACATTTTACTTAAATCCGAAATAAAGTTTTTATATGCCACTACCCAAAATGTGTACAGAGAAAGCGCAAATATTTAACGATTTTGAAAAATATAATTGCTGGTTTTATACTAGAAGATCCAATTGTTAAAAAGTGCGGATACGGACTATGGGCTGAGATTTCTGAGTCACGTTCATGCACAAAAACTTTAACAATGTCATTTTTGAGAACACTATTTTTCGTAGCCAACATTTAATAACCACAAAATCTTGAGAGCTCTTGAACTCAAATATAGTGACAGTCAGATGGCCTTTAGCCAAAGATTATCATCATAATAGAAGTTTACCTCTGTTGACCTGTACAAACGTCTAAGGTAGGTGATACATGCTGTGTTTGCTGTTTATACGAGATCCATACAAATTAAAAACAAACAGATCACTAAAGTGACGAATACAATACAAAAGAAACATGACGAAATCCACGTTCCATTTATTTTTCCGTACCATATCGATGTCGCGGAAAGCACAACGTCAACAAAAATCGAAAACGTTTACAGAAAGAATTTCATTAACATAAATAAATAACGCCAACAGTGTTTAACCTAATAAACTGATTCGAAACGGAATTGTTTTGAACTGTCGCCTTTATGCATTGTTTTGGCGATCGGCCAACAAAAACGCACAAAAAATCGTTTTCCACGTTCATGAGTAACAAAGGCCTATTAGGAAAACATGTAAAGGAGCAACAAAAACCTTGTCCTTCCTCATTCCATCTTCCGTAGTAAAGAGGAGTTTGAGAGCGAGTGACCGAGTGAGTCACATCGGGACAAAGAACCGGCAATGACCGATGACAAAACGAACTAGAGGAAAGGAGGCGAACTCGCGTGTGGTCTAATTTTACACCTAAAATACGACATTGTAAAATTACGGGTGTATTCGGTACCAAGAACCAACACAATGATGCCAACCTGCAACTGGCCTGTAACTTCAAGACAAGGCTTTGTCAGTTGTCACAGAAGATGGAAACGGAACAAGACAACAACAACGACCTGCTTACTCCGTGTTTGGTATTTCAAAGTTTTAGTAAAATGTCGACTAATGTTCATTTCGTTTGTTTCACATAGAAGCAGTATTTTTCACCATAATGAAGCTAGACCAAAAATATATGAAGACCTTCTTTAACCGGAACTAAGTACTTCAGTTCTTCATACTTCTTTGAATATAAATATTTAAATTCTTTTATGCCCTTTTGTATTTTGAGAATACATTTTTTGTTTTTGTTAGTTTTTCTTGGTAGCCAATAAGGAAACCGTAAGTAAATGAGAATAAAAGGAAAAGTGTTTTAGTTGTGGTTTTTGTATCATTTAACTTTCTTTGAGTGTTTAATAAAACAGTACTGCAAATTTTCTTTTGTTTAAAAACTATACTTTGCTTACTGGTTTGTTTGTGCCTGTAAAGGTAGAAAGTAGAATGGTGTAACGTCATAGTCGTATTTATTAAATAGCGCTTTTCAGTACTAAGCAATAAATCTGACAATATAAACTTATTTAACCTACTTTAGACTTCAGGATAAACTGCTATACTTATCTGCTGGAAACGTTAACAAGATTGCATGTAAACAGGACCATTAAATTAAGGACTGCTTTTATACGTTCAGAGAAAGGGATTTTTTATTGCACGGCTGTTCTTCTCAAACTTGTACATCCAGGAAGTGGTCATACTTATTAAGGATAATTGCTCCCCTCCATAAATGAATCGCTTGGCCGCTGAAATTGGACCATTATCCCAGAACAGCGGTTAATTTTAACGCGTCGCTTTGTGAGTAAACTAAGACGGCTGCAAGTTGCATTCGCGCACGCGGGATGAGTAAGCAACGCTCTAAATCCGTTCGCATACTTATTTTGAATCTCATAAAGAGAACACGTGGTTGATATATCAACAACCAGATGCGCTGGAGAACGCTGCACAGTTTCGAGATTTTCTATCCAGAGAAATACGATGTGGAGCAGAAAAATTGAGAAATATCTACAACATTCATGTCTTAGGTGTAAAAACCAATTTATTAAAAGGCAAATGCCTTTTGTGACTAAACACAATAATCTGAAAATCTTTTGCAATTCAACGCACAAAAACAATTTTATCAGAATCTGATAAACATACGTAGGTCATACGTATCAAAATTATTCACAAATTAGTACGACATGTAAAAACTGGCAATTACTTTTATGTAGTAAAATTGTGAATAATCGAAAAGGACTTTACAAGCCACCTAGCAATCAACATCAGAAGATTCACGGCGAAAATATCGAAGCTAACTGTGTTAAGTAGTTAATTTGTAAACGAGGCGAGATTAACCTTTGTGCTTGCATTACCGAAATTGCTTTCCGTTGATGGACTCGTCGGAATACCAGTAGCTAATTTGATTGTTTGCCTCTCTTTTAAGGGATTGGTAAAGTTATAATGTTATTCCATATTTGACATCTATAGCGACGCAACGTAGTAGCAGCAAATATATTTATAGAACATCAGTCATCATCTTATTCCTCTTTCGCTGATTGAGGGGCTTGGCACTAGACGTATCCAAAATTCGCGAGTAGTTCATGCCCGACACGACAGGTGGGTACTATAAATATACGTGAATATACTATAAGTAGAATTCACGGAATTACAGAGAACGCGAGCACCGAAAGTTTATACACAATCTATAGAGCAGCTATGCTCCATCCTTCGTGCAATCCGCTAAAAAAAGTAACATCGCTTCAAGCTACTCAATCATCCGAAAATAGAAACTTGGGAGCAAACAAATCTGTGATTTCTCTAGCGCCATTCACTTTTGGAATATTCTAACACTGAATTTTCTTGACTCAATCATGAATTCTGTACGAGTACGTACGCCCACTCTGGTGCCTGTGAGTAAACACAACTCAAATGGGGTCAACGCACTGCCACCTAGTGCTTGTACACGTTGCTACGAGCGGGCGCGGGCGCGTGCGCGGGCGCGGGAGACGTGGCGGGCTCGTGTTCACATTAAACGCCAGGCGTTCGCGCGATCGTGACGTATTTCAGAGGTTGTAAACATGGACGACGATCTTTTATTTTTAACCGAAAATTCATACCTAAAGTGGGAGATGCCTAAAATTAGAATTGGTGTGCACGAAATTAATAAAGAAAGAGAACGGTATAGTGAATTTCATACTTTATATGGTATTTTGAGGGAACATCCTTCAAGATTTCTCTTCTGTACTGAATGACATGATAAAAACGCGCTATCGCATCTAGCGACAAATTCAAACTGGTTGAACTGACCTGACGTCGCGAGTGAAACGCGCGCGCCGCCGCTAGTTCGACGTGAACACACACACAGGTCTCAAGCGTTTGAAATTGTCGCGAGCTCGCCGCGCGCGCCAGTCGCTAGTTAGCCCGCTAGTTGGACCGCACGTGCGTTTTGAACGTGAACACTCGGAAGCACCTCATATGTTTGATATTTCGTGACATCGCCCGCCACCGCGCCCGCGAGTCAACGTGTACAAGCACCTACTTTCCCTACAGAGAATTATTGTTGTCCATCTGACAGTGGAATAATCAGCGCACATAGCTATGTAGATAAGCATATCTCGGCTGGTTCAAGGCAATCATAGAGGCGTAGACGTCGTTGTAGTCAGGTTTATTACAAAGTTACAACATTATACAATGTTCTTTCTAGTCACGGTTAAATAGAAGGAAAGGCAGCCAATTTTATAGACATTGGTAAACACGCGCAATTTATGAAATGTGCATTGTTAGATTGCAGTGTTACATCAAGAATTTATTTCATGATTTTTTCAATAAATATTGGTGGTCTGGCATGTCGTAACTTCTATTAAATCTATGACCTGATATGTATTAAAAAGAATTAATTCCCTTCAGTCAGATCGGTCGTCGACCGTTTGTGTCACTGATCAAAGCAACTGTTATTTAATTCGTATTGCACTGTTATTCGATGACACAGATGATCTCGGTAATGAAGAACAGACGAACTAGGTAGACCAAAACTGAACACGAACGAGAATACCTGCGATAACAAACACCTTACAGTTTTAGCTGCATGGAGCTTCTACCCTTTGTTTATTTCTCCTGAGATATAAATAGAAAATGAAGCAGTACTAAGATAGCTCGCTATTTATTATAATACAACAATACGTAACTAATAACGTTACGTTACGTTTACGTGTGATGTAGGCGAAAGAAAAGACACCAATCTTATTACGCAAAGGTAATCTGAATTCACAAGTCTACAAGAAATATTTACAGACTAGGTACCTACTTATATTACATTAGAGTGGAAAGTTCTATACTTTCGTCGTACTGAGGAAGCCGTTCCACTTCCTTGTCGTTTAGATAATGTAGGAAGTTGCAACTGACACAACCTCATTATGGGATAACAAATGATTCAAGACTAAATTATGAATAAAATAATTGATTGCGAACGTTCTGGCCGAGACATCATTAGTGTGGTATTGTAAAGTATTCCATAGTTGCGGTTGGCAGTACCGCGACCGCAGAAGTCGGATGAAGATATTTTTTCAACCTGTCGCGACCTATTCTAACCATTCTTTATGCTAGGCTTGAAGATTAATATTTTAAACGATGATTTAAAATACGGATGAGTTTTGGTTTTAAATACGGTGAATAGGTATTACAAATAAATAAATAAGGGCATTACAAGAAAAAATATTAGGAGAAAAAATTCGTTTTGCACCACACGCTTGCATTTGTTTCAATATGAATTATTGGAAAGTCTACAATACATTTAACTTGAGAGATGACAATGGTCAGAGAGGTGACCAAAAGGTTACTCAAATACTTATAAATATTTTCAGATTTCCCATAAGGACACTGACAAGGTTTCAACTTGTACGATATACACGCGAATATTATTTAAAGAAGTCTTAGTGTGCTCTGGATTAGTAAGTTAATCTTGTAATCTATGTATTAAGAACAGCACAATGTGTTTTTACAAACTTGAGACATACTAGACATTTTTCCATACATACTGGAATTCTAGCAGCACAATGTATTTTAACAAACTTGAGACATACTACCTAGACCTTTCCATACATACTGGAATTCTAGAGTACGCCAGGAGTATTACTGAGCACTAATTAAATGACAAGATATAATTAAATGACTTGACAGTGTTCATAATTGAGAAAAATATGCTATGTTCTCATAGTCCATAGGATGTTTTATAAGAGTATACCTTGTTGACATCACATAAGACTGAAAATCGAATGTGGAATAGTCCAATTGTTCTCCAAAAATGTTGTGCAAATCTTTGATGGATTAGTGATATTAGTCACCATTGCACAAGTTAGAAATGTACAATAACAATTAAGTTTTATGTTACTGTGCCGTAGAAAGTAAATGAGTATGTGACAACAATAATACATCAAAGTTACCTAGAGTAATTTATTATGCTTTATAATATTTAGCTTTTTACATACAGTGCAGTGCTATGGAAGTGTAATGTGTCCAACTTTGGAGCCAATCCTGAAGTAGAACTTCTAACTATCATCATAATTGATTTTACATTGGACAAAATTTACATTTACATCATAATTTCAAAAGCATAATGATAAAATTACAGCAGTTAAGATAGCTTCTGGCTAAGCCTATTTTCTAATGATATTTTGAGCCAGCATATCCAGTCTGTAATTTAATTAAGTTTATAGAGCAACAATTTTATTATTATAAGCAAATTAAGTACATTATTTTTATTGGTAGTTCTTTTTTATGTGTAGAGCAGGATGACATTCTGGGACAGTAGATATTATTGCCTTGTAATTACTTCACAGGTAACTTTTTTCAAAACTAGTTTTTTTTTTATAAATAAAGAATCCAGATATAGTAAGTTGAATGTGTCTGAACTGTAGCATCATTTATTTTCTAGATTAAAACATATTTCTTATTTCACTAGTGATTTAATATCAAGTTTTCATAATACTCACTATTTACTATGTAAAAATTCTCAGTTTAGTTATTTATTAGCCAATGGTGATCTCAACAAATGAAACGGGAAAGTACTTCTAGTACTTTCCGTTCCATTTGTTGAGGTTTAATATGTATCTATGAGAACAACTTATCTGATAAGATAACCAATGCTATTAACATTAAATGTAAACAAAATCAACAACCTATGTTAATATAACTATTGTAGTTACGGAATTCCATGAAACATAGTGGATAAGTAGTGAAAGCACATGTAATATTCAGTATTACTTAAGCTGGTGAATTTCTCTGTTTAATTTGCAAATGCAAGATAAAACAAATGCACAGCAGACCCTAATTGATCCTTTGTATCACAAATGTGTAAAATATTAGTGAAAACAATTTGTACAGAATCATCAGTTTTATTAATACAAGATTATGATTAAAAAAAACAAATGAAAACTGTGTGATATTTAGTTTTATTTTCTGTTTTTTTTGGTCAATCATTCCCAATATTTAAAAAACAGAAGGAAGACTGATGATATTTCTTTTTGAATGAGTATATTTTTTTGCATCAGAATAGCTCTATACTCAACTGACAAAGATGGTAGGTGTTTTTAATGATAATAGTGAAAAATTACTGACTTAGTATGGCAAAGACATAAAAATGAAGTATAAATCAAATGTATGGTATTTCAAATGCTTTCTATTTAAGTAAGTATGCTAGAATTTCTTCACAGTGGCAAATTGCCAGTGCTTACGTATAAGCATATTACTGGAAATTATCTGCAAAGAGGTTAATGCTATGAATTCAAACTTTATGTTATTGTTGTTTAAAACAGTGGAAGGGTTTCTAAGATTATAAGAAATGAACAGTCAAAAGTAAAGTTTCATTTATTGGTGTAAATTTTTATTCTCCACCCATTAAGTATTTTGTTTCTTCAGAAGATAAATTATAATATTTATTGAGTCTTTTTTATAGTATTTTTTTAGTTTTTTTGTGATTAAGATAAAAGCCTTTCTTTTGTTAAATAATGACATTTTAATTTCAGTTTCAGTTTCAAAACAGTTTTTTCTTATTCAGACATTGATTCTGAATTAAAAACTGTAAATAAGAAAGCATTTTTTTTTACAGAGATTAAAATTAAATGATATCAATAGACATTCCTGATTTATATTCAGAAGTCCTAAATATCTTTTACAATATTATAAAATAATAAAGTGTAGGTACTTTTTTCCATATGATAAACAGACAGTATTACCTATCACCATGTGACTTTAGGAGTCTCATGGTGAATGATAGAAATATGAGGAGGAATTTCTTTTAACCACAAATGTGTTGTGCACTAGAACAGCACATAGTGAGATGAACCTTTTGCTACCTACACTGTATTCCTTGAATTTATTTTTTGTGTACAATCTCTGTAATGCATGTGTAGCAAAAGTAAATGGTTTTAAATGCGTAATAAATGTATAAATGCGTAGAGGAACCATAACAATAAATGCTTCAGTGTGTAACACAGAAAAAAGTTGAACCAAAACCTGTAGGCAGATCTTGCAATTAATATTTTACGTACGATTTAAAAGGGTAGTCTGGTACGAAGACACATCGTAAGTAGGTGAAAGACATATTATTGTTGTAGGTACTCATCTAATTTCTAATGTTAGGAATAGACGTATTAATAACCACAAGGATAATCATTAGCATGAATAAATGGTCAATGGAAAACAATCATGAATGTTCTGCCTTTCCTGTTAGTCCATCTATGATCACGCCGTAACAAATTGGCAATTATAAACGTGGAACTTACCTACTAACTGTAATTTCTACAGTTATTGAAAGAACAAATGCGATATCGTGGTGAGTACATTACTTTGATTTCCTTTTTAATTTCGCAAGTAACTATTAAAGTATATTTATAAAATACTTACTTTCAGTCTCGTAAGATTTCCATCTCGTGCAGCATTGAAAACGACTGTTTTGAAATCCATGATGGTTCTCTTCGTTACGTATAATAATCCACAAAAAACAGAATATCACTTCAGGAACAGCACTTTCTTCTGAATATAATCATTGAAAATACACTGTATCACGTTTTAACAAAGCAACCAGTCAGTTTATTTCAAAACACTTCGACACTGCAAACCAAGTCGCTCAGCAAACAGCTGCAGCCCGACGACGATCTGCCAATTCTGCACAGAGTACAGTAATAAAATTAGAAACAATTCTGACCGATTCTGCCATATAAAAATAACCACAGACAAAATTATAACAATGCTTTATTTTCTTATATGGCTGCACAGAATTGGAATATAAGTCTTTTGAAACTGTCATTTAAAACATTAATAACCACAGATCTATAATAAAGTATGTAAAGAATTACCGAAAACACTTTCTTGAAGAATATACTCAAACAGATCGTACAATATATTTATTCTAGATAAGCCTTAAAAAATATGTATCCTCTATTTTTGTTAGGTATTTTAGTCCAAGGGAAATTAAGGAGAAGAAATAAGTGCAATGTACATTGCAAAAAGTTTTAAATATCATGAGACACAACCTTCCACTTTATGTGTTTTAAAACGCATATCACGATCACAAATCTTGTTTATAAAGAATTATTAACCTATATCTATAAATAAAATACAATGGTTTTCGTCAAATTTTAAAGTAGATTTAAATTAGACAACCTGCGTTTATTTCTTGAATGCTTTTTTTTTCAATTTAATAAACATTTCTTTCTAAATATGAATGGCAATATTACAATTCCTAGATCATAGTATAGTTATTTTTAATTATTATAAAATTAAATTACTAACTACTGATATTCTAAGTGTTCTTACTGATCAAGAAAAGAAAAATAAGTGGAGAACCAGCAATGTATAGTGAACAAATATGACGATGTATAACTATTTCGAGAATGCCATTCTGTGATGAATGATGATGGATGACATGACAGCCGAACAAAAATTACGGCGTGGATTTATGGTTAAAAAATTTGCGAAAATCTGTTGACTGTTTCTCGAAATACATGTAAAATTACAATTTGCCGCGTTAATTGCATGGTGATTGATAGTTGTTCTTTTAAAGAAATTGATGTTAATATAATGACCGATAATTCAAAAGTTTCGAGGCAAACTTTGTGCATATCATTGTCGTTAGCGCGTAAGTCGGGCTCTCCGGTGTTCGAAGTGTTATAGCAGTGGTGGACGGTGTTATAGGAGATGGTGCCGATGGTATTAGCAAACGGATCAAAAGAGAACTATATTTGATTGTGTATACTGGAAATATTACTGTAGCTTTTTGTTAAAATGTATCCAACAGCTACGCGGCACCCGGCGGCCGCGGTAAGGGTTTGTGTTGTTTTTCTATCTTTTGCAAGCCTCTAGACGCAGATAGTCTTTTCAAACTAGGACATAATTTTTTGAAAGTTGCTGTTTTGAAGTAGATTCTGTTAAGACCCTATTATTGTTTTTGTGACTTGTTATGCAGGGACCTCAGCCGCCAGCAGGGCCGATTAAGTTTACAATAGCTGACACTCTAGAGCGTATTAAGGAAGAATTCAACTTTCTACAAGCCCAATATCACACGTGAGTACATGCTCAGTTCTTATTGACACAGTTATCTCAGTGTAATCTGTAGCATTATGATCTGTATTTATCCTTAATCAGTTATCTTATCTTATGTTTAAGTTATAATTCATTGTTTACAGATTGAAATTGGAATGTGAGAAACTGGCCAGTGAGAAGACGGAAATGCAGAGGCATTATGTTATGGTAATTAAACTTTTATGGCACTAAAGATAAAGAAAGTTTGTTTTTGGATCATAAATATGATTTGTACATAAATCTAAGTGAGATATTTGAGAGAAGTAATGACAGGTGAAAAATAAATCAAGTACTTATTTAATTTTGTTTAATTAGTGTAGATAGTAGTGTAGACGGAGCTTAAATGAATTTTCTCAAATAGTGTTGAAATGTATTGTAACAATTTACATGTGCATTACACGTTAAACCAAGATTTTATATGTTATATTACTTGAAGATAAAAACTAGAACTATATCAAGAAATTAAAAACAAGTCATTTCCTCAAATAGACACAATAATTCATCGTCGCAAGTATTTTAACAATATATATAACTGTTAAGCATAAAATTTCATGGTTTAGTTATTACATAGTTAAAAAAATTCAACTAATCAAGCAACAGAATTAAAAATGTTAATTTGACTTGCTGTATAAATCAATATTCTGTTATTACTGTAATAGAATTCTGCAATATTCATAAACTCACAAAGACTTTCTTCCGATATTGAGAAGGAATAAATAGGGTCTAAGAAAAGGATGAATAAACAAACAAATTATGAATGTAAGTCAGAGCATAATGACATAGTATATGACCACTCAGTTCCATCACACATAGATGTAGGAGTTATGAAAACACTATTGTCTTATTCTTCATTGAATTATCTTGTGCTACTGCAAGTTTTTACATACAATGTCTAACTAAATACATCATAATAGATCTACGGAAGTATTTTTATATGAATACTGCTGAGGTTAAGTTTAACCTTAGAATACTTTAATGTTCTTACTCAGTTCAAAACAAAGAATATTTGCAGGGTTTAAGTTCTTATTTGTTAGACTTGCATTGATACATGTTGTTCTACATACAAACATTTTCACTGAACCTCGTGAAGTTTATAAGTATTATAATTATATCTGTTTTCCTTTTTTTCCAGTATTACGAAATGTCATATGGTCTCAATGTAGAAATGCATAAACAGGTAAGCTTCTTCACACTTTCATATATAATTTTAGAATATCAGGCACATTATTAAAACACTTTTACATTTACAGACAGAAATAGCGAAAAGGTTAAGCGGTATAATAGGGCAAGTTCTCCCGTTCTTAGCCCAAGAACACCAGCAACAGGTTGCATCCGCAGTGGAGAGGGCCAAGCAAGTCACTATGTCAGAACTAAACGCCATCATTGGGGTAAGCTACCTTAAACCGCTTCTGTAGTAACTGCTGTAACTCATGCCCAAAAGAAGAAAAATATTCACAATCAAAAGCTTACATAGTGTTATGAATAATCATTAACTTAGACCATTAATTGTTTTGCTTATTTATTTTATTTCAGTTAAAAACTGGGTGGCCTTGTTGGTCATCCAGTTTGGTTAAATTATTCCACAAATAAAGGATAATTAGTTGGTTTTATATCTTGTTTTCTGTTAAGTCAATTTAAGAAGGTTTTTCTTTACAAACAGTTTCATACTGTATTCTATATTTTATTTCATAGTTTATTTTTGGTGCCAGTATAACTAAGAAATACTACAGTGTATGAGCTGCCTTTACAATCAGGGCTTAGAATGAGTCTTAACACTAACATTTATTACTCCTGCCTCAACATAGCCCGACAAGTTACATATTCCAACTTTGTGGACATAAACTAATGTAGACAGGAGTTTGTCAAAATAGCTATCAATTTGAGGAATATAAATTAGGTTATTGAAGGAATTTGAATTGGTAACCATACAGTCCAAGGTCTATATCCAAGAAGTATATTTATAACTGCAAGAAGTTTAATAAAGTTTACATATTACAAACGCAGTTGAGTCCGGGCTTGAGTGGAGACTTAATGTACAGGATATATATTGTTAATGTTGTCCGCAGCAACAACAACAGCAGGGTCTCCAGCAACTGCTTGTAAGTCAAATACTGTGCTTGGTACATTGATTATATGTTGTGATTAACATTTCGCATTATTTTATGTTGCCATATTTTCTTTTTCAAATTACATCACGGATTTTTCACGTTAGCTTTTGCATTCTCATCACATTACATCACGTTGTTTGTTTATTTGAGCTGTATTTACCTGGAATTCTAATCTAAAACAAGATGTCAAATCAGAATTGGTGGTTATTTATCTTCAGGATTTTCGCGCGCGATTATTTACTTTAGTACCTATTTAATAAAAGGTGTGGGATATTATATAGGATGTATGATCATTATCCGACAATATTTTTTGAATATTGCCCATTAAATACGTCGGTATTGGCAAACCACATCAACCTAGTCCCTGCACCTATCAAAGTAGATAAATGCGCCCTGCATCAAGTAATTTAAAGTTCAATTTTCGAGTTGCTAACGACGAGGGGCAACAAGTGGCTCGCTTGTAGTACATAACTTTTAAAATGAACTTTGTGTCATATGGTATAGAGTTTAAATCATATTCGATTATAAGTCTCGGTGCAGAGTCATTCCTGGGCATTTAAACATTCATTGCAATGTTTTGGATGATTAATATTCTGTGCGCGCTTGCTGATTCGATGATGACACGTTATTAGTATTTATGATCTTAATTAGAATTCTGTAGTAATAGCCTGCTGCTAATATTGTACCTAATAGTGCATGTTTTCATGTTAGTTTCGTATTTATAAGTTGTTTATAATAAGAGAGATCTAACAGGAACCTTGACATATACATAAACTTTTAAACGTATTTTATAGCGGTATATTTTTACATTTTATAGTCTCGCCATTTTGATCCACTTTGTTTTCATTGACTACTTTTATGTCAGCAGTATAAATAGCTATAGTAATTACTTCGTAGGTGCTTCTATGACTACTAATATCCGACTTAATGTACAAGAATATTAACGATCATTGATAATGTCAAGTTTATATGGAGCAAAATGCTAATTCATATGTTCTGCTGTAGTCAGACATGTACTTTCTAAATAATAAAACATGTTCTCTTGGAAAATAACCAAGAAAACATTTCTACAAGAAAATCAGTTATATTGTTTTAATCATCTCGGTAGTTCTACACAGCGATTGCTGTAATGCCATTTAACGTAAAAATTAATCGCAATAAAACGATACCAATCAAGAGAATGCACAATCTAACATACAGGCGAACGTTTAACATAAGTTATGTCACAGTAATTGGAAAAACTAATTGGACTTTAATGTTTAGTAATCACATCTTTAACTTCACGTTTTCATTGTATGCAAGCACATATATCGCGTGTAGCTGTTGCATCTAACTTGAAGTAATTAGTGCTTTATGGTGTGTCAGCCACGAATTATACATTTATTATATCACGTACATCATTTGGTGGCTTAGAAAATGAGTAATATGATGTTATGACGCTCTAGGTGAAATTTGTAGATTATGTATTGTAAGAATTTCACAAGGAAAGCTATTTTTTAATTATCTTCGTATTGTTACTAAGAATATTAAGATTTGATTAATATACGAGTATGTTTTAGATATATGATATTTAAGATCAATCTGTAGGTTTGAATTGAGCGCCTAGCAGAACTGTAAGGTGTTACCACACCAATCGATCGATTTTCGATCGGCGGTGAATTGGACTATTCGACGTCGATCGATCGATTGTCGTCGATTGATCAACATTCGATCGACAATCGATCAATTGGTGTGGTAGACAGTAGCGCCATCTCGCTTCTACAGCAGCAACAGTCACGTTGTTAGAGTTCGTAATAATATTAGAAATCTAGCAAGTTGCATATTATTTGATCTTTGTTTACCACTATGTAGAAATATAATCATAATTAGGTGTGTGTTTGCTTAGAAATTATTTGTAATTTAAATAAGCCTTTTCGTAAATTACTAGGTAATTAATTTATCAATTAGCTGAGACTAATTATTTTATTAGTAGGTAGTTTTTAATTAAATTCAAATGCACGCTTATATCATAAATTGAGATTATTTCCCGGAAAAAGCTAGTTTTTAATATAGGGTTTTGTTTCATATTTGTGTTAACATGTTTTTCTACTAATTAGTATTTAAATCACTTTCCTGTGTTTTATACTTTTAGATGTAAGTAGTTGCAATTTATTTTTTGTAGAAGATACCAATTAAACATTTGTCAAATTAATAATTCACATGCTAATATTAAATCTTACTTAATTAAAAATGATTATAGAATAGGAAACTTTGTAACAGCTATGCTCATTAAATAACACTTATTAAAATTGCGTTATGAAAGATGACTTGGCAAAACCTCACGGATAAGGAAATATTTTCATAAAATACATCTGCCTGTAGATTTTGAGGGGCATTAATTAATATTTCATGAATTTCATGTATCAGAAGCTTATATAAAATAAGATTTATCATATAAGAAACAAATGCTCAGCGACATTGTTAATGTTAAAATGAAACCTCTAATTTTTGAAGTTGGCTCAATTTGTGTTCAAGATCCATTATTAATCGAGAAGACGACAGACAAAGTATTGTTTGAAATCTTCAGACCAATAGATTTTATCAAAATCCTTGTGTATTTATATTTTAGACGACAAACGGGACTTATTCGCGATATAATCCAATATTTTTTTTCTCCCGACGACGTTTCGATCGTGTTGCACCGACCGTGGTCACGGGTGGACTTTCCTTGTGTAATAGGTCGGGGAAAAAGACAAGTGTTTTCGCATTATAGTATGTATGAACTTGTAATAAAATCTTTCTCTCTGTAATAAAATTAGAATTTGGAATTATGTTCTTTAAAATTTTAACTTTCAATTATACCAAAACCAGCCAGATACAAATACTATAGCCAAAAAGATTTTATTACAAGTTCATACATACTATAATGTGAAAAAACTTTTTCCCTGACCTAATATTTAGTGAATCATTAATTCATGTGATAATGCCATCTATATTGTCGTATAGCAGCAGATCCACGCGAGTGCAGGACTGTCGCACGGTGTGGCGGGCGCGGGGGGTCTGCTCGGCGCGGGGGGGCTGCTGTTCGCGCCCGGGGGAGGCCCTCCACCGCCTCCGCACTTACCCCCGCCTGCACATAAGGTCAGACATTTAATATTTAAATATTTAGGTATTACTCACCAAATAATATGCATTGTGTTAAATTACAAGAATGGACAGAAATTTTTCTTACTTCTCATTAGGTACACCCGAATCTGACATCCTAAATATACAAATCAGAATAGTACCTACCTACCTTAAATTCTTGCTTTTTGTGGGTTAACTTTTGACCCACGAACAAATGAAAGAAAACATCATAGGTACAAAATGGATTGTTTGACCTTCATGGCAAAGGCTAAAGAATATTTTGGTACCATTGTGTAGGTTGAGCTGCCCCCGCCGGCGGACATAAAGCCGGCGGTGCTGGCGGGCGGGCCGGCGCCGGCGCCGCTGCTGCCGGGCCAGCCGCCGCCGCGCGACGACGACCGACACACCGCCAGGGTACTGCAACAGGTAACTTACGAAACCATTTTAGGTGCACATCTCTCAGCCCAAATAATGCAGAGTTTGCATGACTACTTGATCGGGTTTATAAGGATTACTTAAATGATTTGT